>JBBPOJ010001767.1:0-11550 GCA_038091395.1 Leccinum rimulosum
CGAATGCTGGGGGTTGGCCAGAGTGGGGGGGGGGGGAGATAGTGGAACGGTCCAGCTTCAATTAATGTTGCCCGTGATGGGATCACTTTGCGATGTCCGTCGTTCAAGATTTCGATCATCATACGTGTTCTCATAAAGCGTGCAGATGCATTACCTACCGTTTCTCACTGCCGTGCTCTCTGTCCTCTACATGCCTCTTACCGGTGGTTCCATCTCCAGGATGATCGTCGTCGTTGAAAGGAGGAGGGCATGTGAAGATGTGCATGTGTGGTGAGCGCGTGTCGAGTCTGAGATCCTCTGATGGTGTTCAAGGGTTAGCGCATTTGGAGCACACGATCGGAAGGAGGATCTACGGACGTGTACGACATGGAAGAATTGTCTCTTGAATACGCCAATGGAAGTTGGTCTACAGCTCGAGGAATCACGTTGCTATTTCAGTTCTGCGTGATAATAATCAGATAGTAATGCCGGGAGAACATCTGACGAGACGATACGAGAGAAACCATCCTCAGGATCCTCGACTGATAAGTGGTGCTTAGATACCAAGATAGCAATATTAATAATGGTACGCACGAAGGCGATCGCCCAGGGCACAGGGTACCTGCGTGAGAGTGAACGAGCGTGCACGTGTACGACAGGCGATAAAGGCGTATCCAAAGTGAATGACCAGACATTCTCCCTTGTACTCGAACCTGACCCAGTATGTTTTCCACGTTGCTCTCATGGAAGAGGAATGGTGAGTAGTACGTAGGCAAGGCCATCGATGAACGGCGCTGACGAGAGCAATAGAGTCGGATAGGGCGGACAGCCCACGTCCCTTGGACGGTGGTCAGCAGGTGCACACGTCAGCGACCAACGAAAGAGAGGTACAAACGGATGCTCCGGAATCGAATGGAAAAAGCTCCACCTCCAATGTCGCAACAGACGCGAACGCGATCGAAATCGTTGGTCAAGGTTTTATATATTCGGTCGCTTTTCTTGCTGATGGGAAGCATGTCCTGAGTGGGAGATATGAAAAGAAAATTCGACGATGGCGAGTGAGTTGGATTTTTGACCTGGCAGTCACACAAGACGACAAGTGGATCGGTGTGTGGGACACACAGTGGTCAAGTGATCGTCTGGGATGCGAAAACCGCGTTCTTGTCACTAGGTTCATCCCAGCCAAATCGTAACGATGACTACAATAGTAATATGAATCCACCTTTCCATGAATCTGGAGCGGGATATCACGACCTTCATAGTAGTAGGTTTGTGAGTCTTACTGACCCAGACAAGACATCGAAGAATCGTTTTTTCAGCCTAGAAACACGACTGAATTCTGCGCAATTCTTACGTCACCAGGTCAGAATTGCGCAGTTCTAGCTCCAACTACGCTTGTCATTGCTCACTGTGCGTTCGTTCGGCAGGCAACTTGAAGGAGCCTCCATTAAAGCCCTCCAGGCGTCGATTTGTACTCTTTCCTATACTACAATATCACGAAGTACGCTCGCCCCATACTTTTCATTGCCCTTGACCATACCACATCGCCTAACAGATATGGAAAGCGTACAAAAAGGGCGAAGCTTGCTTCTGGACTACAGAGGAAATCGACCTTTCCAACGACGTCCTGACCGTCTCACCGCCAACGACGCCACTTTGTCTCCCACGTCCTCGCCTTCTTCGCCGGTATCGTCAACGAAAACCTCGTCGAGCGATTCTCGAGCGAGGTTCAGGTTGTAGGTCATACCCCAACGTCATCGAGCGCATCGTTACGGAGGCTGGCCAGATCGAGAAGGAGCTTTTGACTGGTACGCCTAGTGTTCATTCCTTTCCCCCGTCTCTTCTTTCTCATCTACCGCGTCCGCATGCTTGCTTACTCACCACCGACACACCGATCCAAGACGCCCTGCAACTGTCTCTGATCGGCTTGAACGCCCAGCTCATGCGCCAATACATCGAATTCGTCGCTGACAGCCTGTTCGTGTCACTGGGCAACACCCAAGCATACTATGGCGCGGAGAACCCGTTCGACTTCATGGACATGAACTCGTTCCGGGAGAAAACCAACTTTATCGAGTGGCGGACGTCCGAGCACGAAAAGGCGCGCGTTGGGGGTATCTCTTGAGCCCGTCGTTGTCCGCGCCGCACAGGAGGGTCGGTGGTGGAATTGAACGATTGTGCGCCAATATCTTTTTTGTCGCAGTGCTAGGCTGATGCATTTAGTTTACTAGACGAGGACTTTTGCTGTCCACTCAACTCTTCAAGGTTCGATCCGCAACGGCGTCGCAACCCGGTACCAATAAGCACTGTGCATTGACTCGGACTTTCGATACACACAACATTTCATTTCTCTTCGACGTACCACCCATGGGTCGTGCCGTAACTTATGTAGGTATGTATCGTATCATCAATACTTACCGGTCAATCAGAATGACAAGTATAATAAAGTAATATTTTTACTACTCAAAAGCCCAATGTATTGTACTCTACCAGGATGGGGAAGAATTAGTCTGTGCGCCCTAGAACTTTAACGCAAGCAAGAGTGAAAATTCAGGCTAGGGTCCTCCTTCACGTCCCCGGACCCACTACAGCAACAACCCTGCAATTGACATGATTGACGAAACTCTCAAACACACCACGGTCGCTCTCTTCGACCCACTGGTACACCAAATGAGGTCCCGATGTCGTCGCCCGCTTGTCACCTGCCGGACCAGGACAGCGATCGTCCCCACACGTGATCCGACATCGCATCACGCTCAGTGACGTCGGCGGACCAGACATCCTTGACGTCGCGTTCATCATCTTCCTCCGCGTGGACCGAGACCACGTCTTATTCCTCGCCGTGACGAGGATCGACGACGCAACGCCGTCAGTCGCCAATCCAGAGCAGTCGGCGCGTCCCAAATCCGAATCGACGTCAACGCCCTCGACCGCTTCGAGCACTCAGCTCAGCGCGCGATAGAGGGTGTCAGACGACAGCGCGTTCGCGTTTTGCGTCACTCGTTGGTAGAGTGTCGTGCGAGACGGCATGATGCTCTGCAGTGCGGGGTTCGCTATGCGGGCCAGAGACTGCAGCATGACCATGCGCGTCAGATATAGATGCAAAAAATAGATCGATAAGCCACGCGCGACCGGCGACACGAGGGAAATCCTTGGTGTTCGTGCAAAAGGCCAACGATCAACGGTCCAACGGAAGAGATGACATCTTCCCGAGCATCAAAGTGTACCACCTTGATGAAAACATTAGCCCATGTATTTCTCGCTGCAGCAAAATAACAGACCTGCACCGCATCCCATGGCGAAAGCTTTCTTTGAGCATGTCCGAGACAAACGAAGCTTCCCCTCCGGGTGTCACCATTTCGACCTGGGCACCCGTACACACCTTGGTACCAAAATGTTATTCTAAGTTCTCAAAATCATATAATTCAGGGTTTACCGCGCTTAGTTCATACTCCTTTGCCTCAGTCGATTGTACCACTTCCTCCATGCTGGCGTAAAAAGGTGGATTGCACACCGTGAAGTGAAAACTGTTTTCGCGGTCAGCCATTTTGACACTCGCAAATCTTCACAACAAAAGAACGTACGAAAGATTAGTTCCTTCCAATGGTTGCAAAGTCGATCCACCAGATGTATCCGCTATCATAACTTTGTCAGCAAGGCCGTTTCGCTCGACATTTCTACGAGCTGACGCAAACGAGTTCTTGTCAATGTCTCCAAAATGGGGCGAAACTCAGCCAGAGGAGAGACGAGGATATATGTCCGCTTACCGGTGCCAACAAAGGACCATGTCGGTTCCAAGCGGCATGTTAACAAGGGTTATATGACCGAGGCTCCTGTCCCACTGTGGCGCGTGTATGTTTACCTATCAATCCCCCGCACGGACTCATCAACGAGAGCGAACGTCTTTAAGATGTCTTAATCCAGAGTACGTAATTCAACCTTGGAAACGCTGGTCAGTATAAGACGCGATTACCTATCAAGCAAGGCAATTGACACACTGATTCGGCACCTACCAGAAAAAAAAGACGGGAGGCATTCACCAACACAAATTAGGGCATCTCAAGGCAGCGGCTTACAGGCGGACACAGTCGATCGTCAGGAAGCGCGAGACTGACGTTAAAGTCTAGGTAACTTGAAAGCAGCGCCTCTGTCAACCGTCTCATCAATCACTAAGAAAACGCTTTAGCAACCTCGTGATCGCATTTCCTCTGACCTTTGTGCAGGAACGCTCTTGAAATCGATCGTAGGTCCTGTGTGCGTCAAGAACACGCTTACAAGTTCACGATTCAGTAAACTCCTTTTCCTGTTTCAAGGAGGAACATACTGAGGTCTGAGGGGAGGATAACACCTTGCAGGTCCTAGAAAATCAGGCAGGCAGTCGTACGGATGGCGTGCAACTCACGAACAATGCAGCGGGACTCGTTGGATTAGTAAGTACTTACTTGATTGGGACTCCGGAGTCATTCGAATGATTACGTGATTCCTCTTTATTCGCGGTCAGCTGTGCTTCTTTTTTTACCTAGACATACAGTATCCCGAGGTCGGTCAATATCATGCTTACGGATCTTGATATGATGACTCGGACAGCCAGGCATATTGCGAATCTCGACTGCGACGTGATCATTCATTTCGGATAGTACATCCTTCAAGCCATTGAAAAAAAGAAGTGCCAGAACCGGTCGTTTATCTATCAAAACCGCATGACTGGGATCCAGTCTGAGTTGCCCAGGTTGGCGTGAGCCCAAAGACTCGGAAGGTCAGTCGTGCGTTGTACAACAGGTTCAAGTCATCTGCATGTAGTCTGGAGCTAACTTATCACTAGGTTGCAGCGGCGGTTCACACGTTCACCAACCGTGGGAGAGTGTCTCACGAGTGAGACAATCAACGACGACGACACTGACTGACGGGGGTGGTGGGAAAAATGGGACTTTCCCAGGTACTAAATGCTGACCCGCTCGCTGGATGCGGTTGCCGGGGGATTACTAAGTTAGCTGCAGTTGGGTGCCACGTGTACGAGGCCTTTGAAAATGTCCTTGTTCACATGTATCGGAGGCGCAGATCCTCCCCATCTTGAGTTTCTAGATACGAGGCCGGAAGGGGATCAGTCGTTCGTGGGTTCATTTTTTTTGCCGTTTGTCGTTGAATCATGGCGGCTCCGCTTTGGCTCACGCACTCGTAGACCAAGATTCATTTTGGCCTTGTGCGATCTAGCGGTATCATCAGTTTTTTATGCTGGCGCTGCAACTGGTTGCGGCCATGCTCGCATTGCTGGTTACGAAGCACGCGACGGCGAATCACCAGGTGGGTCGCACATGTTACCATTAATTCGTTTGCGTTGTACTGATTCGCTTGCTTAGGCCCTCGAGTTTTTGTCGAGCCACCGAGACACGACCGTGATCATGCTTAAAAACGACAGCGAAGAGGTGGCGCTGTTGTATGTCCAAGAGATCCTTTTACTCGTGTCGCTCAGCTGGAATCTCCTTCCGCTCGTTCCCAAATCGGAGCTGGCAAGTCGGTTCTCGTTTTTACTGGCTCGTCAAACTGACGGACGTAATATAACAGTCGACGATGAATACGAGTTTTGGGGCATACATGGCGTGGTTTTGGGACTGACTACGCGGTGCTTGGGTAACGACTGATGGAGCCTGTCTGTCTAGCCCCATACGGAAGCCGAGATCACGCTTGCCAGCGTGTTTGCGCCCGGTCATCAATCGGAGAATGAGTTCGACGTGCAGGTGCGACAACATGAGCTGCTGCTCAAGCGAGCGGTGATCGAGTACCTTGATGCGGCGAAGGCGAGTTTTCGGAGCCCGAGATTTCCTTGGTGTTGTCGCCCGTGTTGTCGGTGCCGAGACACGACGAGCGGCCGTCTCGTGCGGTTGGTGAGTGTTTTTTTGTCTTGTTTTTTTTTGGCGTTGATGCAAACGTGCGGGTGGCGTTTTAGCTATATCGGCAAGGAATCTGCACTCCAACTGGCCACTGTTGGCTTCAATATCCTGCTTGTCGCCCCCAACGAGGCCGCGTTGTCCGCCATCGGCCCATCGCAGCTGAAATCTGTATGTCGTTCTCATCCCGTCCCATAATATGCTTGCGTGAACGTTCCGCTTATAGCGAGTAAGACGTCTGGCAAATCAAAGACTCAAATTCAGTTGGTGGACTTCCCGAAAAACGACCCGGTAGCACTGAATGCACTCAAATCCTCAGTGGCTTCAATGTCGGTGATCATGCCTCTTCCTTGACCTTGCATGTCTACTAACCAACAGCGGAAATGACAGTCAATAACTGGCAAACCACACTCGATTCCAACATACTTTGCAGAGAGACGACGGAAGAAGAAACCGAAGATATCATGGCAGTCAACGTAAATGATACCATACGAGCTACGCACGCTGTACTTCCTGGGATGGTGCAGCGGTCGGTCGATTCATCCCTGCATTCAATGACTCTGACGAAGGATTTCGTCACAGAAAATGCGGACTGATTCTGAACATTGGGTCTTTTGCCGTCCAAGACTGCCGTAAGGTACGGCGTGGGAAACGGTGTGCGGGATCCCGCACACGTTATGGCTGGCGCTCGACAGCGACCCACTCGCGCAGCAAGGTGACGTCGCATTGTTGAATGTCCTGAACCCTCACGGAGGTCATTGCTGGAGATGAAGAGGGGGAGGAATTCCCCCGCCCAATCGAGAAGACCAATAGAGACCCAACGGGGAAGAAACGCGCGCGGATGTCCTTGAAGACTCTCCTCCTGGGACTAATGGTGATGCAGAGGTCGGTGAGCCTGTCCCGATTCAAGCAATGAAAGGAGGGAAGAGCGCAAAGGGTAAGGCTAAAGGCAAGAAACATATTGTAGGTGAAGTTGATGAGGAGACTACTGCCAGCGGTGGTGGAGGTTGCACTCTAATGTTTGTGTACCCAGCTTTGCATGCATGCCTGTTGTAACTCAATAGGTTCCTTATATTAGTACCTCTCATTCATGTACTGGAGCAGATGCTAATGCGACTCTATGTGTTGCTATATAGGCTCCTGTGTGCGAGGCTGAGTGATATACACCTTGAACCTCTATAAAAACACAACGTTCTAGAGGTTATGTCTGTGCCTAAGGCCTCTACTACATAGTAACAACATTGAACCTATGGACCTTGTTGATCCAATCCATACCTACCTGTTCCATCCTATGGCGTTCTGAAGTATCAAGTAAGAGATCTTGAGGCTCCCTTGCATAGTGGAGGTCAGCAACATCACTGCCGTGGCCCATCACTTTGTTGGCAGTGACAGAAAGCTGATTTTCCTTTTCATATGAGAGGAATCGACGCTGCAGTGCCTGGGCAAAGTGGCGATGAAGATGGGTGCCAAAAGGTACTTTCAGTTCCCTGTTGAACCAGTTACGGAGACAAGCAGACAGCTTGGCGCTATTCCAGACCTTGCCGTGGGATACAAAGATATAAGTTGCATAAACCTTCTGAATCTCTAGCTTGTCTTCAGTGGGTAGAGTGCTTGTAAAGGCAAACGATTCAATGGGGCGGACAATGCGGAGGAGTTTAGTGAATATAGTGGAAAGGGTAAGGGGAATGACCCGCAGAATGTATTTGTATTGGCCTGTGATGGCGGTGGTCTTGTTATAGCTGCTGTGAGTGATCAAAGTGCCCAGGCTTTTAGAGAAGAAAAGGTGGCGGGAGCTATCAGCAGTGTTGGCATGTTGCCAGCTGGTTACTTCTGTTCCTCTTCCAGGGAGGGAGAGCAGATGCATTAGAGCCAATGCTTCTGACCAAACCTCGCTGACAGAGAGGCACCAGGAGTTAACTTGTTTGGGATCCCAGATGATCCTATCTCCCTGGCGTATACAAAGCTGGCCTTTCTCACAAAGACATTGAAGAAAATGGCTAGCTGGGTGGCTGTCTGAGTCTGCAGAGTTGAAAGGAAATAAAGTAAACCCAAGTGTTTCTGAGTCATTTGTTTCGAAGGTATGGTGGGGAAGATCAAATGAGCCTTGAGGAAATTCAAACCCGAAGAGGATATCCTTGTCCACCTTTCTGGCCAATGCTGAGAGGGAAGAGTGTATGCGTTCAATATACTCCGCAATAACAATTGTGTGATTTTGTACCGCCAGTGTTGAGCCTTCTGTGTCCCACATGACTGTTTGACTAGACGGAGCCTGTCGGGCCATGCGACTCATGGCTTTCATGCACCCCCTGATGAAAGCCAGAGGAGAGATATGTTCTTCAGACCCCCAACGTGTTATTGTAAGGTGTACATATCTAACGAAGGCGTCAGTCTTTAAAAAGGCCCAAAATTAACTCACTCACTCCATGATTTCGGTGTAGGATTCATCACCGTCATCACCACCCCTGTTGGCAGCCTGGAGGTTACAGTACCGTTCCTGTATGTCGGCCAAGAGAGAGAGGCGAATGCCAAATTGGATACGGGAATAATATACCGTCATTTCCTTTGGGGCTGCAAAGCCACCTTGCTCTTGTGTAGACCTTAGAATAACATAAACAGTAGAGGGGTTTCGGAAAATACTCTCGAACATATGAAAAGAATTGTTCGGCATATAAACGCTGCGAAGAGCAGCATCTATGAGGGAGTCGAGCTTTGAAGACCTGGCCTTGGACTGGGAAAAAAGAACCTGAAGAAGTGCTTGAAAGCACTCAAATTGTTGGCTAGTTAGGCCGATCTGAAGCCCTTCATGGGAAGAAATAGGAGAGGCAGAAGGGCCGACAGCATATTTTTCACGCTGGATGCAGCGGAGGACAAAGCATAGAAGTCTGACTTCTTCGAGAGCATAAGACCTAATCGTACTAGTGCGAAGTGGGCAGTTAAAACGGTTGATCAACCCCTTCTCTCCTCTAAACCAGTCAGCATTGGTAAGTTACGACTTACTAATGCCAGAAGCTATATGCTGCAACTCACGGTTTGGGAGCCACTAGTAGCTCACGGACTTGATTGGGAACACCTGGAATCTTACAGCATAGGCCTTCAAAACGTTTCACAACAGCCACCTTGAGGTCTTGAAAGCCACGTTCGCCTTTGTGAGGAAGTTGGATCAGAGTTACGATTTCACTGGGGTCAAGTTGTTTGATGAGGTCGTAAGCACCATTTTGTGAGAAAAAGGGCAGGATTGCTATCCGATTTGGGCTTCCAGAGAGAGGAAGGCCAGACGGGAGAGGTGATTGTTGACCAGAAAGAAGTTGACCAAACGATTTCTGTGAACACATTGGCTCTGCTTCTGGGCCAGGAGGGACAGATAGCCACAGAGTATTACACCTATCACGGTCAAAGGATTGAACAGAACATGCTTGAAACTCCTTGGAGTGACGGAGATCACCTCCACGGGGAAGTGAGGAAGGCTGCTCAGGTGAGACTCGCCTATGCTGTTGCCAATGTTCCCGCATGGAAACTGGCTCAGGTCCATCTGGTACTGCATCACATATAGCGTAGTCACAATAACTGCACAAATATCCCGGGATGGGAGACCCTATGTGAGCTATGGGTCCGTATTGGTCTTGGCGCATTCGAAGATCTCGCATCTCAGCAACGGAGACCACGATGTTGGGATACCGGGCAAGGAGACGTTGGATAAATAGCTTCTGGATAGGTGTATAGCACTGTCCTTTTTTGCAGAACCGAATCTGGTGAGGAATGCGATCAGATCTGTCGCTGAGGTCCTTTCCCTTGTTTGGACCCCAGCAGTGTGGAAACAAAGAGGCAAGTGGGATCCCGTAGCCGCAGATTTTTCCATTATGGAGGTTTTGACACACAATCATATCGTAGTCCAGTAAATAGGCACAGTTGATACTCAATAGATCAGGATCCCTGATTAGACGGTTGGAGGCTGGGTTTAAGGCTGAGGCTGTGTCTTGTACGACTTGTGCCCTGTCAACAATTCTGCAAGCTCTAAGCACTCGTTAGCCAAAAGCAAGGGTAGAGCAAGAAATTTACTTACTTGCCAGTTTGGTTTGAGGACTGGCGAAGGCGACCAGGAATCTTGGCCATATCTATGTTGAATGCAAAACGCATGTAAAGTTCCACATTAGTTACCGCTGACATAT
The DNA here is from genome assembly GCA_038091395.1 of Leccinum rimulosum. NCBI lineage: Eukaryota > Fungi > Basidiomycota > Agaricomycetes > Boletales > Boletaceae > Leccinum > Leccinum rimulosum. The sequence continues at coordinate 10,031 of JBBPOJ010001767.1, forward strand.
TGGCAGGCTTCTCAACAAGACAGCAATCCTCATCTGTGAGGGCAAAGGGAAAGCTAGACCCATTTGAATAACGGGAGGGAGCTGGAATAAGAACACAATCCAGGACTTGTCTGGTTCTGGTGCGTTTGGAGGAAGGATTGATTCCATCAGTATCGCCATCTTTACCAGTCCTAGAGCGTTTGGAAGCCAGCTTTGGCTCATGTTCAAGATCCAAAGTTTGGTTTGAAACCATGGGTGTCACAGTAGCCATAACCTCTGCTACTTATCAATTGTATGGTTTGGGTAAATAGAATGTGGGGGTAACCTTACCTTCTTCGCCGGTCTCCTCAGCTGGTGAGGTTGCGTCGACCTTGGAAATTAACTCCTCTGAAAGGAGGGTCATAAATGCCCTTACAACCAACAGACAGGGGTCCTAGGTACAACACACCTTGTTCGAATGCCATCACATCTGGATCCTCAGAAGCTAACCTTTCCACCTCTTGCTCCAACTCAGCCTCCGCCAAGTAGTCTTCTCTTTCCAGTTCCATCTCATCCTCTACACCTCCATGGGGTTGAACAGAGTGGTTCTCTGAGTCGTATGACTGACCCAACAGCTCCAAAGCTAGGAACTTTCTCAGCACAACCAGTACAGAGTCTGGGAGGCCGTAAGCCTCTTCTGAAATACTACCAATGGCTCCCTATTAACCCTTGAAAAAGGCAAGGGCGTAAAAGGAACATACAGATGTAGACCAGGTTGAGCTTGGTCGTATATAATAGTGCACACTTGGAACCTCTGTCCAGGTTCCACAGATGCCACGGCAAGAGCCTTCTGGGCACCTTCTAGACAACTTAAAGCCCACCTAGATGGAAATTAGAGCCCTTTCTTCCAAACGGTAGATAAAGAGCGTTACTTACGGCTGTATCCGCTCCTCGACAGAAGCCATTAAAATCGAAGTAGTACTTCAAGGGTGAGGTTCACAAAGGTCAAGACTTCGCCAACAACGGTATTCAATTTTGGGTCGGCAGTGTATTCGCTACATAGCAGCCGAGCGGCATGCCAAACCTCGTACATACTCACTAGACTCCTTTAAATCATGACCAACAGTCAGACAAACTTACTGCAGCTTGCCAACGAACTATCCAGCACCTGCCAAACATTACAGGGACTTATAGGAAATCTAGCTTCTGCCTGAGTGCTGGACTGTTTGACAATGTACTTCGAAGCGCACTCACTGGCAGTATTCAATGTTCATCATCAGTTTGTAAGCGAGTGCTATGCTCCGCATTAGCTTACATTACTAACCGGATTTCACTGGCAGCTAAGTATTGATAATCGGAAAAATTTATGTTAAATCAAACCGGCCGCGGGGATGTCCGGCAAGTACGGCCGGGGTGCCTGGCCCGGCACAAGGAAAGGTCAGGTGGGAGGCGTGCGGGTCCAGTCTCGACGTAGGGACACAGGAACGGCTGAGATCGACGAGAAATAAGTCGCAGCAGGCGCGCGACAGCGCGCAGATGCAGAAAAAATGAATTGTTTGAAT
>JBBPOJ010001768.1:0-11550 GCA_038091395.1 Leccinum rimulosum
GTTGGTGCAATGACCGTGATTGGTTGGGATGACCAGGTGGGCAAAGGTCAAGGGCTTGTCTCCCGAATATGATGGCCTCATTGAGGTCCGTCATATCTCCAAGCTGCAGGGAACGATCGGAGAGACTGAGTGCGACATTGTTCAGCAACGTTGATCGACCCGGGTACCCTGGCGGGCAAAGGTTGAGGGCTTGGCTCCCGAAGGCGATGGCCTCATCGAGGTCCGCCATGTCTCCAAGCCGCCTGAAACGATTGGAGAGACCGAGTGCAACATTGTTCAACGACGTTGATCGCTCCGGGTGTCCTGGTGGGCAAAGGTTGAGGGCTTGTGTCCCCAGGATAATGGCCTCATTGAGGTCTATCATATCTCCGAGCTGCTTGTAACGATCGGGGAAACCGAGTGCGACATTGTTCAACGATGTTGATCGAGCTGGGTACCCTGGCGGGAAAAGATCAAGGGCTTGTTTCCCAAGGATGATGTCCTCATTGAGGTCCGTCATGTCTCCAAGCTGCTTGTAACGATCGGAGAGATAACCTGCAAGATTGTCCAACGACCTAGAACGATCCGGGTGCCCTGACGGGCAAAGGTCGAGGGCTTGTCTGCAAAGGATGATTGCCTCATTGAGATCCGTCATATCTCCAAGCTGCTTGTAACGATCGGAGAGACCGAGTGCGACAGTTTTCAACGACGTGGATCGACCCGGGTGCCCTGGCGGGCAAAGGTCGAGGGCATGTCTCCCGAAGATGATGGCCTCATTGAGGTCCGCCATATCTCCAAGCTGCTTGTAACGATCGGAGAGACCGAGTGCGACAATGTTCAACGATGTTGATCGAGCTGGGTGCCCTGGCGGGCAAAGATCGAGGGCTTGTCTCCCGAGGATGATGGCCTCATTGAGGTCCGTCATATCACCAAGCTGCTTGTAACGATCGGAGAGACCGAGTGCGACATTGTTCAATGACGTTGATCGACCCGGGTGACCTGGCAGGAAAAGGTCGAGGGCTTGTCTCCCGAGGATGATGGCCTCATTGAGTTCTTCCATATCTCCAAGCCGTCTGTAACGATCGGAGAGACCGAGTGCGACATTATTCAATGATGTTGATCGAGCTGGGTGCCCTGGCGGGCAGAGGTCGAGGGCTTCTCTACAGAGGATGATTGCCTCATTGAGGTCCGCCATATCTCCAAGCCGCCTGTAACAATCGGAAAGACAGAGTGCAACATTGTTCAACGATGTTGATCGATCAGGGTGCCCTGGCTGGCAAAGGTCAAGAGCTTGTCTCCCAAGGATGATGGCCTCATTGAGGTCCGTCATACCTCCAAGCCGCCTGTAATGATCGAAGAGACAGAGTACAAGATTGTTCAACGACCTTGAATGACCCGGGTGCCCTGACGGGCAAAGCTCCAGTGCTTCTCTTAACCAGATATGTGCTTCCTCGATGTCTGCTATCTCTCCTAGGTAGTTGTAACGCCGCTGGTGATGAGTGGCAAGCTGATTTAGTGATTCCCATCGCATGTGGTGACCGGGTGTGCAAAGATCCAGTGCTTGGCGATCAAGGACGATAGCCTCGCTAATGTAGTTCGTCCCCTCTCCTTCCTGAAACTTCGCGAACACGGAATCTGCTCGTAAAAGTATCTGATCGACTGAAACAGTCGACTTTCCGGTGAAGGAGTGCGTCCAACCCCCTTTCGCATGCTTGGCTTGAGAGAATCGCTTTAGGGCTGACATGAATGTCATTTCACTGTGGTTGTCTCGCAGACAAAAGGAAATAAGCACCTTTTGAACGGGTAGCACGCATTGAAGGCGAGATATCCTTGTGAGGCGGGTCACCGTGCTGCTACCGTTTGATCATTGGTGTTTAGAAGGCACATCTGACTCGGCGCACCGGGGGGTGAGGAAAATTACTCACCAAGTATTCGGTCGGCATGGGCGTCGAACCCGAACCCGAACCCGAACCCGACGGCTCACTCCAAAACTGGGCAAGTGTAGGATCGACTAACATACTGGTGATGATCGCGTGAGTCGCCGATCAGGGCGAGAGAGGGAAGGGAGAGAACGCACTTCCTGGCAGTCAAGGCGCGTTTCTCGGCTCCAATCCCCGACGTGATAGATTGAACTTCGACGTTCAAATGAGATTGTGCATCCACCTCGCTCTCATTCACCAAGATATCCTCCTTGAGATCCTCTTTATCAGCATCCTTAGGATTTCTTGAAGTGGCCTGCGAGACGTGATCCGATTGCACAGTTGCGCTGTTTGGGTCACTAATCGGTGGTGTTGATCTTCGTAAACGGCTTTGCCTGTTAACAAGAGTCCCCCTCTTTCTCTCCAAACGCACAACCCCTTCGACGAATATACATCAACAATCGCAATGACTCAGAACGACACCCTAACCTTCGTGTGAGACTATATCATAATTCTGAGACAGCACTTTTTCAAGACGAGAATCTTGATCAAACTCTTCTGTCGTAAGCAATGTCTAGGAACCCACGATCAGTGTTCAATTTCTGGGAAACGAGTCACTAGAAGATGACCATACCTCTTCAAGGATAGACATCCAAATACTGTCGCAAGCGATTGCAATGTTCGCCGAAGGGTCCTAAAGTAGACGTCAATATTCCTTATATGCGAAGAGGTCCAGTACACCTGACCTTGCGAAGCAAATATTGATTAATAGCATTCGAGGGATGAAACGCCTATCATGGCCGTCAAACGATCGACCTTCATATACAAAGCAATGTACACACCGGAGGTACATCTGGTACCCGCTGAATTTCAACATGCATACCTTCGTCACTTTGTGCCTGCTCATGGGCCGCGTCTGTCGAGCGCCATGTTGGTATGGTAGTTCGGGAAGTGCTCCCCCCATCCCCTATTATCAGGCTTGCGAAGATATCGCCCCAAAGGTTGCTTGGAACAATGCTCAATGACTTCACAGGATTGGATCGAGCCATAGATGGGGTATCTGCCTCGACGCTGACCCATCTGGTACCTAAGAACCCGTTCCGTAGTGCTATTTTGAGCCCGCGGATGAATACGGTTTGGCTAGGTGTCCCGTAGTCGATGGAAGTCCCAGCATTCCGATCAAAACTTGCCCGCGTGGTCTCCCAGCCGTACGTCCGTGCAGTGGAATTCCTATCTGGTATATGCTTGTAGTGCGCCGCGTACGATTCATTTTCAGCGACGTTTTCGAAAGCTGCGATAGACCAAGAACGAGTTTTGTAAAGTCCAGTGATGACATAGAGGGCATCCTGGCTGATGATTCGATGGCGACGGTTCTGAGCGTAATGGTACCATTCCGCCCCATGTTGACTAGCTTTCTGGACAAATATACCATCGTTCAAGAGCTCGTGCCGTTCGGCACCTTCTGGAAGAATGAGGAGGGCGCCTTGATCGGAAGATAGGTTAAATTGATAAGTTGAAACGCCCAACTCGTCTCTGATAAACAACCGGATGCAATCAGATGGCTTTCTTTCACTAATGAAGAACTGCAATATTACCTCTCTGGAGCTCCGGTCGATGAAACGGACCCGACTTGGGTTACAGAAGGAGTCAAGATAACTTGACCATGTGGCTCTGCAGAAAAGTGGGTCCTTATTTCCAATTCTTCTGGTCTAAAGCAGGTAAAACTGTCGGGTACACCGAAGCGAGTGTGGAAAGAATGATTCGGTGGCAGGCATAAGTTGAAAAGGGCGTCAAAACCGCCATCGGCGGCGATGACGACGCCGACATCACCGATTCTGAGACCTTCTGGACGTTCCCTCAAAAACTCGTTGCTTGGATCAGGAGTCCAAAGTGGGTAACCGCGAGGAGAAGAGAGCAACCTCGCGTACAGGTCCTGGGGAGATCGAGGCATAGCGTACTGCCGTGCGAAATTGGGGGTTTGCGTTTTCCTGTGAGCGCTAAAGCTCCTCCCCAACCAAAGTCAACTCCTCCCCACATCCTAGAGGCTTACTGCACTCAATATTAATGCTTCAGCGATTTGGCTAGTCGTATGATAGTGTGACATGTGACACCGGCCTGAATGCTCACATGACGTTTGTATTCCGAGTCTATGTTCCATACTCGAAAAACATGTTGCTAAGTACTCCAACAGCTCACCGTGTAGTCGCCACGTCTTCCAGGTCATACGACGCCGTCGTTATTGGTGGAGGTAAGCCAAAATGCGTTGCCCGTTGAGCTCTAATGACACGACCACTCTTGCAGGTCCCGGTGGTTATGCATTATGTTGCAGCCATCGAGGGCGAGCAACTCGGTCTCATCATTCTTTGTACCCGCGCATCTTCACTGACCAATTCTTCTTCGCTTTGTATTTCGAACAAAGCACATTGATGCTGTCCTATGGAGCGAACGACTTCTCGATGACATCAACCATCCAGACTCCATCGAGTCTATCGCAGCCCGATTATATTCGCCATCACACCCTCGACCCTCCACACATCCACGTGGGCGGTCCGACCCATCCGGCAAGCTCATCTACGGCTCTGTTCGTCACACGTTGAACGTGACTTCTGGCAAAAAGATGATGCTAATGGCCGCCGGCTCCCGAGGTTGTTCAAGTAAGCCAGCTTTCTTGGCCATCGGGTGTCGGGCAGACAGCCTCCTCAAACATTGTGATGGACCTATGTAGATCCGTGATGTTCCCGAAAAGATCAAAGCGACGACGTAATGAGTTACCGAGGTTGTTCAACCATGCCGGCTTTTCTTGATGGCTGTCGGATCACAGACAGATGGACTTGTTTAGATCCACGAGGTCCCTGTCACTGGCAAAACAGTGATGAATTTCTGAGGTTGTTCAACAGGTTTGGCTTGTCTAGATGGCCGTCGAGTGTCAGAGAGACAGCCTCCTCTTGCTTCGAGATGAACCTGTTTAGATCTGCAAGGTCTCCGAGACGCTCAAAGCAATGAAATAACGAGTTCCTGAGGTTTTCCAGCAAGGATGGCATGAAGATCCATGGCAGAGCATTTTGAAATTGCGTCATATATATCAGCAAGCACCCTATTGTGTTCGAACCGATCACATAACAGTGCCCCTTGAACTTGAAGGTGAACGAGTAGTACAGGTCGGCCAGGATGACAGGATGGCAGGTCTCGTAGCAGGTCCCGCTTCTGGGCGGCTGTAATACTACATTGATGCCGTTCGCTTGCCCAGCTGTTGATGATGATCCAGCATCTCCCAATACTGAAGCCTTGGCCGGCATCTGCAATCCGAAAAGCCCTGCTCGGAGTGCATAAATTTCCGTCACAGAGTTATGGGCCACCACTCATCCTTTGCTTAAGTTCCCTGTTGAACTCGAACCCTCGCCTCTGGAAGCGCGCAAGTAGCGCACCGGATGATTTTTGCTCCGGAGTCGCAGAGCATCCCGATACAATCCGAATCAAGGTCAATCACACTGCTACTGACATGCCCCGTACCTCACTTCCCCCTCCGGCAATCGGCAACTTCAACTTGAAGTTCTCATCGAAGCCGAGTCCCAACACCATCAACGACATCTCTCCCTCTCCTTCCCTGTTGGGACATGGAACCACCGACCAACCGTTAGACGATCACTCGCAGTGCGTCAATGACTGGTCGTCATACTGCTCAGCAAACTAGTCTGTACACACTGTAACACGTTCGATAGCGAATACAAGCAAAGAGATGTAACAACGATACAGGCTAGACATGATCCGATAAGGCACTAGGCACCGATATGCACATACAGAATCCGTTGAATGAGCGGAACACTACTGCGGAATGAGTTTATCGTCTTTTGGAGCGCCCACGCCGCTCGGGTACAATCCAGCTGTTTAGACTCATCCACCAAATTCTTGTAAAACTTGGACACGATCTTGTTTGCCTCTGCGTTGTCCACCGCCCACAGTGTCCCAATCACAGACCGGAACCCTGCAAGCTGCATCGCTGACGCTAGATGGATCATCTCGTCTGTACTCTCCTCGCCTCCGACCATCGTATCACTAGCAGAGAGGTAGGCAAACTCCGGGTTCTCCAACTCGCATCCCATTATGTGCTCGACAGTGAAGTGACCGTCATGGAGTCCGAACGCAGAGTCGAAGGGTTGCATCCTGTTTGGGATCCCGTGACGTGCAAAGTGAACCCAATCGCTCCTCCTCAGCTCCTCCGAGACTTGGGAAATACTCGATTCTGGACCCTCAAGGCGGACGAACGTCACGAGATCCTGAACACGCGCAGCGACGATGGCTAGTTCACTGCCGACGGTGAGGAGCTCGCTTTGGCCTTTGGGGTTCGCTTCATCTACAGCAAGGAATCGTTTCTCGTCTGTCGAAGTCGTCGCCGACGGATCATTCCGTCTCGCACGGATGAGGGCAGTCAGACTGAGGGTGTAAGACGAGATGTACAAAAGGGAAAATGACCTTTGGGCCTTCCGATGTGGACCAGCCACGTGCAATGGCAGATGGCAGAACTCGGCAGTGGGACACCACCAAATACGTGAGCAATGTGGGACTGTCGTCTGGAGATGATCGGCGATTGGCCCAACGACTTCATCCCAGAGTTGACGCAGGAAGCGACGAAAACGATTCTCCACGTCCATCCTTTTTGCACGCAATATCAGAGATCGGTGTTTCGACAACATGTCTTGAACACGCTGTTTTGTAATTCCCAATGGGATATGAACCGGGTCTCTGTCGAAGAAGACAACGAGTGCATCGCACGAATACTGGCTAGCATTCACGATGACCACGGGTCCGCCACTGGCAGCATGCTGGAGTTCGGAGAAGGAAGAGGGGAGATGGAATCGAGCGAGACCGGGTAATTTGCGAATTTTGGTGATTGTGGATTGCAGATCAACATTAAGACTGCACAGCGTGTTGTGCTGATCTGGAGCTTGTGAATGAATTGTGTTGCGTATTTCTGATGAGAGTCAAGTAAATTCGTCTGCAAGGGCCACTCCTTCCTGGCCTGATGCGATGACATCTTCAAGAGGGGAACGATGAGCAATCTGGTTCCAGAATACACCACGACCTTGCTCCAGCAGCTCGACTGCTTTTTCTGCACGCTGATTGCGAAGACAAGCGGAAAACGCATCAATTACCAGCGATGAAGCGAGGTCCTTGAAAGATTGCAGCTGATTGGGTAGGGGTGGCAAAGTGGCCAGATGCTGAACCAGTAGTCGAAGAGATATTTCGTATGCGAGAAGCATTGTGGGATGGCCGAAATGCTCAGCTACCGCGATCCATTCCTTGGTTGCAGAGAGATCAAATGATGAGACCATTTGTGTTACATTTGCCAACTCAGTATAGAGGCCGAATAGATCCTCTCTGTCCTTCAACTCCATCGACTGGGTGAACCGAACACGGAGGAAACTTGCAAGTTGGTGCAATGACCGTGATTGGTTGGGATGACCAGGTGGGCAAAGGTCAAGGGCTTGTCTGCAAATGATGATGGCCTCATTGAGGTCTGTCATATCTCCAAGCTGCTTGTAACGATCGAAGAGACTGAGTGCGACATTGTTCAACGATGTTGATCGACCCGAGTGCCCTGGCGGGCAAAGGTCGAGGGCTTGTCTCCCGAAGGCAATAGCCTCATTGAGGTCCGCCATATCTCCAAGCTGCTTGTAACGATCGGAGAGACCGAGTGCGACATTGTTCAATGATGTTGATCGAGCTGGGTCCCCTGGCGGGCAAAGGTCGAGGGCTTGTCTCCCGAAGGCAATAGCCTCATTGAGGTCTGCCATATCTCCAAACGCACAACACCTTCGATGAATATACATCAGCAATCGCAATGACTCAGCAACGACATCCTAACCTTCGTGTGAGACCATATCATAATTCTGATACTTGCATGCCGGCACCTTTGGCTGGATCCAAATCAAATGCACGCAAAGCTCTGAACAAACGCGTCAAATGCGGCTTTGGAAGGAAAGCCAAAAGGCACTCACTTACGGATCACATCATCATGGAGTGCTCTCTGAGCACATGGACTTTTAGCGTATTGTTGCGAGTGAACTGCTCGCCGCAAACATGGCATGCAACTTTGACTTCGAGGTGGATTTCGTTTAGGTGTCTCATCAAACTCTCTTTCCTCATTGCGCATGAGCAATCACCCCAGCAACATTCCACATGTGCTTTTTCTGAGCCTGGGACTCCGTGATAGAAGCGCAGATGGTCGGAGAATCCACAGCATTGCACAAGTGTGTTACAAATGCCATGGCCCATCCGCCACTGACAGGGGTAATGACGGTGAAGGTGAGGGTCGCTTGTGTATGGTGCAACCTGACAGAGTGCTGCAGTATCCTAGGGACTGCGAGTCAGAGTTTGCTCTCGTCAGTCAGAGTAGTAAGGCATACCATTTTGTCAGGACGAAGGTCTTCATCAAACTCATCTGTCACACGCAATCTCTTCAAATCAGCATCCTCTGAATTCTTTGGAGGGGAAACCTGCGGCACGTGATCCAATGCACTGTTTAGGTCGCTAATCCGTGTTGAACTTCGTGAACTGGTTTGCCTGTCAACAAGAGTCCCCCTCTTTCTCTCCAAACGTACAACCCCTTCGACGGATGTACATCAGCAGTCGCACTGACTCAGAAACGACACCCTGACCTTCGTGTGAGACTATATCATAATTTTGAGACAGGACTTTTCCGAGACGAAAATCTTGATCGAACTCATCTGTCGTAAGCAATTTCTAGGAACACACGATCAATGCTCAATGTATGGGAAACGAGTCAATAGAAGATGACCGTACCTCTTCAAGGATCGACATCCAAATGCTATCGCAAGTGATTGCAATGTTCGCTGAAGGGTCCTAAAATAGACCTCAATACTCCTTACGTGCGAAGAGGTCCAGTACACTTGACCTTGCGAAGCAGATATTGATTAATCGCATTCGATGGGTGAAACACCTATCGTGGCCGTCAAACCATCGACCTTCATATACAAAGTAATGTACACACCGGAGGTACATTTGGCACCGGCTGTATTTCCACATGCATACCCTCATATCCACCCTGATCGGACATGTTGCTTTCTGCCTGTTCTTCGGCCGTGTCTGTCGACTGCCCTGTACGCATGGTAGTTGGGGAAGTGCTTCCCCCTTCCCTTCCCATCAGGCTTACCAAGCCAAAACGCACCAGAGAGTTCCCCGGAACAACGCTCGACTTCATGGGATTGGATGGAGCCTCGGATGATGTATCCACCCTAACGCTGACGCGTCTGGAACCTAAAAATCCATTCCGCAGCGCTATTTTGAGCCCGCGGATGTATACAGTTTGGTTAGGTGTCCTGTGATCGATGGAAGTTCCAGCACGGCAATGAAAACTTGCACGCGGAGTCTCCCAGCTGTTGGAACTCCTGTTTGGTATATGCTTGTAGTGCGCCGCGTGATATTCATTTTCAGCAACGTTTTCGAAAGCTGCGACAGACCAAGAACAAGTTTTGTAAAGTCCGGTGATGACATAGAGGGCATCCTGGCCTATGATTCGATGGCGATGGTTCTGAGCGTAATGGTACCATTCCGCCCCATTTTGGCTAGCTTGCTTGAAAAAAAGACCATCGTTCGCGAGCTCATGCGATTCGGCACCTTCTGGGAGAATGAGGAGTGCACCTTCATCGGAAGACAGGTTGAATTGATAAGTTGAAATACCCCGGTCATCTCTGAGAAACGACCCGATGCGATCAGATGGCTTTCTTTTAAAGATGAAGAACTGCAACATTACCTCTGTGGAGCCTCAGCTGATGAAAAAGTCCCGACTCGGGTTACAGAAGGAGGTGTCAAAATGACGCGACCATGTGGTTCTGCAGAAAAGTCGGGCAAAATTTCCAATTCTTCTGGTCTAATGCAAGTAAAATTATCGGGTACACCGAAGCGAGTGTGAAAAGGATGATTCGGTGGCAGGCATAAGTTGAAAAGGGCGTCGAAACTGCCAGACCGGGGAACGATGACGCCGACATCACCGATTTTGAGACCTTCCGGACGTTCGATCAAAAACTGGCGATTTGGATTAGGAGTCCAGAGTGGGTAACCGTAAGTGGAGGAGACCCGGGAGAGCAGCTTCGCGTACAGGTCCGGGGGAGATTGAAGCATGGCGTGCTTTCGTGAGAAATCGGGTATGCGTTTTTCAGCCATTGCAAGTAACTAATGTGGGATGCTGTGGAGGCCTTCATTGAGCGCTTGAGCGCTGATCAAGTCACATTGTCAGCGATTTGGCTATTAGCATAGTACTAAGAGAGTTAGAGATTACCCACCGGCCCGGGTCACACGCTATGCATACTCACGTGACGTTTTATATTCTTCGGCCCAGCGGTTTGTTCCGAGTCCTTTACTCGAAAAACATGATGTTGCTACTACAAAGAGCATCGCGAAAAGCCGTTCAACTTCGCGTTTTGCGGGATCACCGTGGACTCGCGACGTCTTCCGGGCCATACGACGCCGTCGTTATTGGTGGAGGTAAGCCAAAATACGTTGGCCGTTGAGCTCTAATGACACGACCACTCTTGTAGGTCCCGGTGGTTATGTTGCAGCTATCAAGGCCGCGCAACTCGGTCTCAGGGTATTCCGATCATTTTTTGTACCCGCGCGTCTTCACTGACGAGTTCTTCTTCCAGACAGCTTGCATAGAAAAGCGCGGTTCGCTCGGTGGGACATGTTTGAACGTCGGATGCATACCGTCAAAGGCAATGCTCAACAACTCACATATTTACCACCAAACGAAGCATGACCTGGAGAAGCGTGGTATTGAGGGTGTGTAGTGCTCGCTTTCATCTGAATCTCAGTGCTCACTCGACCGTGTGTAGTTTCCGGTGTCTCGCTCAATCTGACCCAGATGTTGAAGGCCAAGGAACAATCGGTCGTTGGGCTTACAAAGGGTATCGAAATGCTCTTCAAGCAGAACAAGGTGGACTACATCAAGGGTAGCGCTTCCTTTGTTTCGCCAACACGCATCGCCGTGCAGCTACTCGAGGGTGGCGAGACCGAAGTCGAGGCAAAAAACGTGATCATTGCTACCGGCTCGGAGGTCACTCCATTCCCAGGAGGCGCTATCCAAATAGACGAGAAGCAGATCGTCAGCTCGACAGGTGCCCTTGAACTCCAACAGGTACCAAACAAGATGGTCGTCATTGGCGGTGGTATCATTGGCTTGGAGATGGGAAGTGTTTGGAGTCGACTCGGCGCCGAAGTTACTGTTGTCGAGTTCCTTGGCGGTATCGGTGGTGTTGGCATCGATGAGGAGGTCGCGTGAGTGTCGTACCCACGGTGTGGTCTACATTTCCCTGATGATTTTTTACAGCAAACAATTCCAGAAAACCCTGACGAAGCAAGGGCTCAAGTTCAAGCTCAACACCAAGGTTCTATCTGCTGACAAGGTCGACGGAAAGGTCGTCGTCAAGACCCAATCAGCCAAGGGCGACAAGGAAGAGACCGTGAGTCGAAAACTGATACCATGGACTTTCAGACAGTAACGTTGTTCACCTTAGCTCGAGGCCGATGTCCTTTTGGTTTCGGTTGGTCGTCGTCCATACACGGAGGGTCTCAACCTCGAAGCCATCGGTGTCGAGAAAGACAACAAGGGTCGCATCGTCATCGATGACCAGTTCTC
>JBBPOJ010001769.1:0-11545 GCA_038091395.1 Leccinum rimulosum
CTCTATCCTACACAGTCCCCTTTCACAAGTCGAGGTTCGAGTCGAGGTGCCATAGTCTGTTAGGATTTAGGTTGCCTTCATAAGAACAAGACTACACTTACTATCCCACCTCACCTGCACCGGTACACATGCAAAAACTTTTTATCCAAACCACTTTGTCATTGTCGGATCCTAGAAATAAGGGAGAACCTCCACATCAGGAGTAAAAGAGAACCCTTGACCAGGTCACTATCCACGGATTACGAACCGTAACATAACACCAATCTTGACGAAACCAAATGATCATTGGATATACATGGCTTAGAGAGCACAATCCCATGATCAATTGGGTAAACGGAACCGTAACCCTTAATCAATGTCCGACGTCTTGCCGAGCCTTGAAGGCTTCATATGGAGACAAGCTAGAAGAAGCAGACAAGGATCATCTGAGACACATCCACAAAAACAAAGAACCCTCCGAAGGAATTGAACCTGAAGAAGCACCCAAACTCATACCCCAGGAGTATCACGAGTTCCTAGATGTCTTCTCAAAGAAAGCGAGCAAATGTATGCCCGAAACCAAAACTTGGGATCATGCAGTAGATCTAAAGCTGGACTTTGTACCAAAAAAAGGGCGATTGATTCCCCTTAGCGTAACCGAACAAGATGAAGTGAAAGGATTTGTCGAAGATCAATTGGCCAAAGGATATGTTAGGCCCTCCAAATCTCCACAAACTTCACCAGTATTCTTCATCCCAAAGAAGGATGGAAAGAAACGCATGGTTATGGATTATAGATATCTAAACGAGGGAACTGTCAAGAACAATTACCCTCTACCACTCATTTCTGAAATCGTCGATAAATTACGAGGAAGCAAGATCTTCACCAAGATGGATCTCCATTGGGGTTATAACAATGTGAGAATTAGAAAGGGTGATGAATGGAAAGGAGCCTTCGTCTGCCATCTCAGCTCATTTGAACCCACTGTCATGTACTTTGGAATGTGCAATTCACCGGCCATGTTCCAACAAATGATGAACGAGATCTTCTCAGACATGACAGAGAAAAGTGTTTCCGCAGATTTCATCACCGGCCTCCCTCTTTCTCATGGCTTTGATAGCATTTTAGTGGTAGTCGGAGCTGTATAGAGATTATGTGTGGAAGCATCATGGACTTCCTGGGACCCCATTCCCTCGTTTCTGATCAAGGACCTCAGTTTGTGAGCCAATTGATGGTCGATCTGCTTAAGTTATTGAAAATTGAGAAGAAAATGTCCACAGCTTATCATCCACAAACTGATGGACAAACGGAACACGTAAATCGCGAACTTGGTCAATACCTCTGTCTCTTCACTGCAGAAAAACAAGATAAATGGGTCAAATGGTTAGCCTTCACCCAGTTCAATTTCAACAACACTCGTTCTTCGGCTACTGGTTTTGTTTTAGCCCTTTTCAATTGACAAAGACATTCGCTCCTCATCTTGGCTTTGAGCCGCTTTCCGTCAAAGCTCCTGCAGCCAAAGACCTCGCCGATGACATCAGTGGTGAATGTCATGAGCCACATTCCCCCCTTGGAGGAATGGTTTGTGACCAATGGATCAGTGATAGCCATAGCCAGAGTGTCAGAGGTGGTGTTCAGAGGGTGTTGAGTATCTACTAGGGCCCCTGGGTAGTTGTCGGAGTTGTCGGAGGAGTCATCTTCAGGTGTAGGATCAATGTATTCGCCATCTTGCCCAGCAGCAGCCCTACCACAATAATGGGTAGGGAGCTGGCAAGAACGAGCAGGCCGAACACCGTTTGGATCGGTGGAATCAGTTGTAGTTGATTTCTTGTGACCGCGAGCCATGAGAAATGAAGTTAGCAGTGTGCTGGCCCTCAAGTCAAACCTTATAAGCAGGCGGGGTACGGTTCGTAACCGGTTATCAACATACTATGCATTCCTGGCTTCTGGCCCATATTTTTTTCATCCAAATCGGTTCAGGGGTTGTTGAGATATGATTGATTTAAGAATGCATGTCATTCTCGAGTATATCTACTTACAAAACCTATTTCTGAGAAGAGATTAGCGTGGGATCTGCGCTTAGCAGTGGCTGTACCGATGGTAGCCAAGTCACATGGCGTCCATCCCCACCATGGAATATGTAATTCGGCCCATATGCGCCCAAGATATGGCCAGTCTCGAGTGATATGTCATTGTGGAGAAGGTATTTTGAGAAATTGTCATAGCTATCTCAAATAAAATCGTAAAAATGTGGGAAAATCAGGTAAAATCCTCATATGTACTCTCAAATAGGGGACAATAGGGGCTACCTCAAAAGAACGGTCTTAACTGGTCCTGGTTGGGTTTTTGAATTTTTCGAAAATCAAAAGACTGAGACTGGACTTAATAAAATCTAGCAAGACTGAACCACTTAGGTCCGGTCTTGGTCAGTCCGGTTCAGTTACAAATCGGTCTTTTATCGGTCTTAAGACCAGACTTTCGAACACTAATCCCAGCGAGCTCTTCGCGTAGCGTAAGCATGGCCGCCAGCCTGGTGGATCTTTATGTCGTCCTTTTCACCACATTGCATGTTCTGTCAGCGAGCGTGTAGGTCCGCCTATACCATATCACTTTTGGCCTCATGAATGGCACAAATAGCCTTCCATTTCTCTGCGACAGTGGTCTTCGACTTGACCTGAATCATGATATTACTAGGGATGGTGGCGTAGAATTGTTGTATCGCTAGCGACTCCCGTTGAATGTGTTGGTTGAGAAGCGTAAGATTCGCCTCAATATCAACTTCAGTGGCAGGAGTTGAGCCATCACTTTTCATGATTTTGGTTGGGTCACCTGTTGCCATTGGAAGCGGCTTAGGGACCTTAACCGTACTGTTGAGGTGGCTTGATAATCCTCGAGCATTCAGAGAGAAAATTGTTTTATTCTTGAAATTGACCCAGTTCGAGTCAGAAAGCTTCGCAATGGTATAGATACCAGAAGAGGAAGTTTGCAGAAGGGTGCTCATAACCTCTTGAGTGTTGCTTGCAGTCGTGACTAGATGAAACGGAAATACTCAGTCGTTGTGGCAAACGAGACTCAGAGATTAACTATTTACCTAGACAAAACGGAAATACTAATGTACGTTAGTGTCTGCGGTTTTAGTGTACATAGATAACAGCTCACCTCAGTTGTCATGGCAAATGAGACTGAGGTGTCCGTGTGAACGAAAAACAACTAAATACTGAAAGCATCACATGCATGATCAATTATGTAGATCGTATGTGTATGTCTAACAAGAACCTCCTGACAGCCTGCAGCAACATGGATTGTTATTTCTTGTCTGGATTTATCCACAAGCTCCAAGTCTCCAAGATCCACTTGCTCTCTTTACCTCATGATTAGAAGAATTATAGATGTCTTCTCCATATCTCTCTATATACAATGTCCTTCAGGAACTTGATCATGCTTGTGGTTGCTTCTTGAACCCAGTCATCCTAATGATGTGTAATCCCTTTGTGTAATACATCTACATCTGGTTGGCACATTTCATAAATATTTCTTCTAGCACCTCCAGACATAGATCAGATTCACTGAGCCCATAAGCAACCATTGAGCTTGTGTGGAACTGGAAATATAGGTGGATAATTAATTAATGCTACCAGTAGAAGCTAAGGTAGAGCTGGGAGGTAAAGGAACAAATCTGCTCATGAGAGCTGTTGTTTCTTCATTGGAATCAAGAAGAGATAAAACTGCCTGAATTAGTTGTGGATCAGATTCACTGAGCTAATAAGCAACCATTTTGGGAGTGGGAGGGAGGGAGAGGAAGTGACAGAGTTTTCTGTCAAAGAAGCAAGCAAGAATTCTGATCATCTTGATTGTCTTCTTCTTCAGCTACTAGTGGTATGCTATGACACTATGACACTATGTGAATATGTGAATAATCATGTTTCTGGTCTATCTCCTAGATACCTGCTCAGGGATACTAGAAGTTATCTAGACTCAATCTCTGGGGTTCAAATTCCATGAGTTCAAAACTCCACTTCAACTTTAAATATTTTGCTGTCACTCTTGCCATCACTCTTTCATCCTCACTTTGTGCAGCAGAAACACTATTTCCAAGTCCTTTTCCAAAGGTGGAAAAGGACTTGAAAATACCGCTTTTGTTCTCTGAACAACACATCCATCCTGCACCTCAGGGTGTTGCCTTCAATGTTAGTGTTGCTGTTTCGCCTCACACACCTTACACCAAAACTCATCCACACTGACACAATGCCAACAACAATGCCAACGACACAACACCATAGTAGTAGCTGCACTCCCCCACCTAGATGGTGATGGAAAAGCCAAATGTACCATAGCACGGCTATAGATCAATCTGCACATCTGGTATAACATCCAGATTGCCTTCTTCCCCTATGATTGTGGAGTTGGCAAGGTGAAAGGCTTTTCACCGATCTAAACTCCCTTGTCTCTAGTTTATCCATCACCTTCTCTCGAGGATACACTTGTTCCCACCAGGACCAAGCATAACAGCATGACTCCGGTGATGGTCACACTGATCATGGTTCAGCATTGCCTACCCTGCCCCTCTACTCTCAGCCTCACTATCCCAGTAGGAGTCTCTGTTGCTGAGGTTAGGCCTAGAACCACCAGTTGCCACTATATCTGATTTGTTTCTGAGAGTGCTGAAATTTACCAAGGTACTAGGATACTTACCTGTCATGTCAATGTTAGAGTGATAGAATAGTGCTGATGGGTATAGAAAGAGAACTCCCACTAGCAGCTCCAAGACTATCTCAAATTCCCAGATGACTAGCCAAGCCCTAAGCTTGGAATTGAATGCCTATGATAAGTAGAGAGTGTAAAGTGGGTTGAGTTTCTAAAATGCAAAAATTTACTCTTTGTATGGTATCAATTCACACCTTGAATGACTTAAGTCTTCTGGACCAAGAGACTCCCCTGCCATCTTGCAGTCTGCTGTTAATAATAGGGTGTTCAAAACCACCTTTGCTGCTCATGTGAATACTAAAAGCATCTGTTTGCATCTGTCCAGAACAACAGTAGAAGTGTTATTGTTACTTGCACATCTTCCCATAGCTGATATGTGTCACATAGGTCAGTTGAGCAATAAGCTCTTTCATACATGGAGCTGAGTTGGATACTAGCCTCAGCATCCTTCTGTTATCATAATGGCACACCACCCATTTTTCATTGGAAGCCATGGAATCTGCATCCCTCATCACATAACTGTTGATGTACAGCTCAATCACTAGGTGGGGGCATGAAGGCGACCTAAGACACTTTTGACAGCGTCGGCACACCAAACACTAAATCGAAGACCGAAGGGGAGGAAGTAGTTGTCAGAGGGAATCCAACAAGAACAAGACTAGCTTGTTCGGTTGGTATCGATTGCATTATATACTACGGACAAACGTGCACGGACCAAGCCTTAAGGGCAGGTCTTATTACTATATATGGTTATATTACAAAGGTCGTGTAAACGGTATGTCTTTGAACACGTGGTGGTTAGTAATAAGGAATGACCGACCGCGCATTTCCGTCTATGTGGGAAATGTGGGGTAGGGTATGAATAAGGGTATCGCGCATTTCGGGCTATGGTTGGAATGCGGGATATGGTACGAGTAGAAAGTGAAAGGAAAGGTAAAGGAAATGTAGTGTTTGCAACAGGGCAGACTATGATGTGATCCTTAATCCTTCAAGAATCAATCAGTGCATCACAATTTTGGAGATCAATCCTTGTACCCAAAACCTCTCATAGGATGGTACTGCCAGTGTGCATGCCTTGGAGTCTAGCAGTAATATGCTGGAATCTGTGGTAGAGATTGTTAAAGCAGAGATGAGGGATGCTTTCACTGTTGACCATTCCTACTATGGCTGCCTTCCCTTTGCCCCCATCATGTCTTTGGCTACTCATCTTGCGCTTCAGAGCTGCATCTACGTATTTATCATATTTTCCTCAACCTTCAGAGACCAGCTCCAATTCGGCCCCAGAAATCGCTACAACGCCCGGAATCCCACCTTTGTATTGGATTTTATCATGGAGAATTGGTCAGTTTGACTGAACGATCTTGTGCCTGGACTCAAGGGGAAAACCACATGTTACCTCCTCACATTCAATAACCTGATCTTACACTGCCTGGTCGAAAATTTGCCTTGAGACTGGATCAAACTCGCTCGAGGCCTGGGATGTTGTTTTCTTAGCCCTGCCAACACATTCCACCAATCAGTTTGTACTATGGTCTTAGGACCTTACCCTGTCTATCCTCAGCACCTCTGCCATCAAGAAGGCACTGAAATCTTACTCATCCATTAACTCAGTGTCTGACATACATTGTGTTGCTCTAGAAAACAGAGTCAAAATGGACTGAGTTGGTTGCCTGGTTGTATTGAAGGAGGAAGAAAAAAAGATCAATCTCCAGTCTCAGCCAGGTTATGAGTGTTTTTCTTTTTGTTCACAGTAGACAGTATGGTCTTTGAACTACAAAGGGCCATTGAGTGTGCCACTTGTGGTGACAACTCTCACACAGCATTGGAAATTCTGCCCTGTCCACACCAAGCTAGTTTCTACAAGGGTCAAGGGCTGGTGCTTCACTCCGGTGGAGCAACTTGAGGGTCAGAGAGAAGGGAAGGAAGGGCAGGGTGCCACCGCTGTCTAGGTACCCAATGAGCAAGGATAGAGCTGCATGTTCCTAATGCTGTCAAAGGTGCAGAATTCGTAGCCTCGGGCTTGGAATCTGGGACCAGGGGGAAAAAGAAATGGTCAAAGAAGAGGAAGGGAACAGATGAATCACAACCTCTGGTGGTGAAGAAGGCTAAGGTCTGATGAACTGGTTGCTACTGATACCCTTCTTTTCGTCAAATGAGAACAGCAAACAGGCTTTCTGACTAGTCATCACTGAGGCAAACAAGATTCTCAGAAAAGATGGTGTATGGCTAGTGAAATTTATAAACATGGATAAGTAGTAATGTTTTGCTTGGCATAATATATCAATGTGGTATGCATTTATATACTTCAATAGGAATCAAAAACTAAAATACAAAACTAAAATATAGGTTTGTAAATGGTGTCAGTCTATTCACTGTTAGATAAAGCTTCTACAAAAGGTCTGGTAAGATTTGGTAGTCAGGAAAATTTTCAACAAAGAAAAAAGGTGGTGAGAGGCTAGGTAAAGGTGGGGGGAGGGGAGGAGGATATTGTTACCACTATAAAATAAATAGCCAGTCCTTAGAAAATAGTTGGAACATGTTTGGTATATTTCCAATGGTATGGGACAATAAATTGGAGGTATTCCAGATGTCATTCTGAATTGATATTACCAGAAGGAGGTAGAAAGGGAACAAGAGGTCACCACCATGAAATAAATAGCCAGTGTTTAGCAAATGGATGGAATATATTTATTGGTCTAATAGTATTACCAGTGTTATATTTCAATCATGATCAGTTTAAATGGCCTGTCTTCACTCAGGCTCGGGTATGTTGACTCCATGTGCCAATATATCAACCAGTGACTAATTGGATATAATAGAGGCTGGGTCGGCCATCGTCCTGTCATTGTCTCTGGCATTGTGGCATTGTGGGGCCCCCCCTGAGAGGTGCTACTGGCATGCAATTGGATCATTTCATCAATACATTGCCATGCCATGGAGTCAATGCATTGTTGCATTCCAGTGATAATCCAGTTATGAAGTGATTAGATTGTCCAATTTTCCTCAGCAATCTAGTGATTCTGTGGTTCTGTGAGTAGCATTGAGGCTGTAGAGGTTGTAAGGAATTGAGATGAATGTCCTTCTTGTATATGCCAACATCCAAGGCATTCTTGTGGACATGGTTGAGTAGACCCACAGTGTTCCTTGATGCCTTGTTTGAAGACACTCATGAAAATTGGATCAATATTTCTGACATTCACCACTTGGTGAATCATTTTTGGACCTGTTTCCAGATTGTCATAATCCATCACAGTCATAAAACCATAGCCCAGTGCCACCTCTTTGACCCAGTCATTAGCCTTGTTGATGTACATTTGTAGCTGAGATTGTTCCTTTTCCTTGATTACACTTTACTGAGAATAATGATCAGTAATGGAACTAACTAATCTCACTATTGTATAGTACTTACTTGTGAGACATTCCTGGGATATTGTCAACAGATCAGATTAATCATCTAGTTTATCTGAACTATTATGCTGTACTTACCACTTTGGTCTTGGTACTGTTGGCTTTCTAGCTGGAGATACAATCAGAAATGTAATCAAATAAACAAAGTGACTTACCATGTTTGCTGAACCAAGCTTTCTTGTCTGAACGCTTCGAGACAGGGGAGTCCTTGTCATACATGGAAATAATGAAATATGTAACCATCTTGATAAAAATGTGGCCCAGAGTAGTACCACCGTATGCCTGTGAGACCCAATCCATGTTCCGAACAGAGTTAGTAAATGAGCTGGACGAGGATGGGACATTAATCTTTTAGGAGGAAAGATGTCGGGGAGCAGAGAAGCTGCAATCAATGCCAAATGATGAAGAGGATTATGACAATCATAAGCATCGCAGACATAATTGTAAGTCTCTTCGATATAATGATCACCATCCTGAACAGATCCTGAGGGCAATGGCAAATCAAACTCTGTTGGTAACACAGTTTTGTGAAGGACCAAATGAAAGTCAACCAATTTGACATCCGGAACCAACCAGTCACCTCGAGGGTCAGCCAATTGGACCGATAAAGAGTAGTGCAGAGCCACTTCTTGTCTTGAATGCTGCCTTGCAACCACAGCAGCTGGACCCAGTGTCAATCAAGGAGAGGTTGCACCTAGGTTGAGCCAAGTGTGAGAGACAACACGAGTAGGTGGTGCACCCCCGGCCTCCCTCAGGATTTGCTGCCCAAGGGACATGATTGATCTTGAGGGTAGTTGATGAAATTTGAAAAGCTTCCTTGATCAAATCCTTGTAGTAACCTGCTTGTTGGAGGCCATAACTCAAGGCAATCAAGCGACCTTCTTCAATAGCAATACAGGTGACCTGATAGAAGTGACCTTTCCCAATGAAGGGAGATCGAAGACTACGAGGTCTCTATTTGCATTGTATCAAGATAGCCTCAATGAAAACAGAATAGATTTGCTTCCAATATGGGTGGGTGTTAATGTCAGCTGAGGACATTCAAAAGGGATTATTGCCAAGAGTAGATGAGGATGGGTATTTTCATTGAATGACAGAGGTCGATCGGAATCCAGCCAACTTTGTAGAGCAGCACATCTTTGTTTAGCTGCTATTCCTGCAGCTCCACGATGATCTAGGTCTCCTGAGATCTGATTCATGACATCATCCTTCACAAGATCCTTGATATCACTAAAGAACTGCCTGAGTGAGATCTTGGCAATATAGCATCCACAAAGTACGATCACTGAGTTTAAACTTGAACTTGTTATGCTTGACTTTACAAACGCAAGCTATGGTCAGCCCGTCCTTATCCAAAGTCCATTGGTGCTACTACCAGGTCATTTTGGCAGAATTTCCCAAGTTTTGATGGAGCTAAGTACATTTGATCAATCGCAAAATGCAAATCCTTGAATGAATTTTAGATATCACGATGGATGGATCTCCTTGTAGACTACCTGGTTGCCTTTTCAAGGTCCTCTCAAGCACCATCACCAACGCAGCTGCTATTGATGCTATAGGGAGATATAATTGTATTATTGACAAATTCCCAGCTGGAGATGAAGTAAGTTAACATCTTGTATACCTTATATTTTATTGATGGATCTATTCATAGCTTCTGCAAATAGTTTTGAAGAACTACAGAGCTTGTTTACTCCTGGAGATGGAGTTGGCTACTTATGCATCCCTACATACTTAACAGGCTGGAAGTACAAAGGAAATTTATTCCCTTCTACCTGCTCAAGTGGCTACTGATGATGACAAAGCCAAAGATAGGAATGGCAAAGATGATCCTGGTGTGAAGCTTCACCCAACTCACAGCAAAAAGGCTTCACAGAAAGATGTGGAAAGAAAGGAAAGAAAGGCTCACAGGGCATCTCTGGAGGCTCATTGTGCCAACTTGATCAAAGCTATGATGGCAGCTTGCAAACCCAGAAATCCCATTCCTTTCAAAAAAAAAGTCAAATCTGGTTTTACAAGGAGGATATCTCCTTCTTCACAGTTCTTGGAACTGGACTGGAATTCTTAGCAAATCACACTCATGAGAATTCCAGCATATCACAAGAGCAGCTGTTCTTGAGTACAACATCATCACTGAGTACTGGGATGCCCTCATCAAATCAGTACCCACTGCTGCCTTCTTGCAGAACTGCATTGCTAAGCACCTCAATTCTTTTTTGAAGATAAACTCACTTCCTATGATGAGGAATGATGCCAGCAGGGGGAATCATGCAGTAGAGTTTACATTCACAGATCAAATTCTGACACCTGCCATTGAGGACCCAGAGGATTTTGATATCCAATGTTTCACTGCTTGGATTGGTTATCAAGACATGCAAGAGGATCAGCAGGCAGTACAGAAGATTATTCATATAGTTGAGAAGAACCCTTTGGCCTAAGATCCTTTCAACAAGGACAAGGTGAAATTTCCGGCAGTAAAGGGAGCAGTCTAGAAAGCTTTGGTCTTACTGGTCAAGGTATGCATAATCATTTCATGATTTCTGTAAGCAACACTATCAAGTAAAGGGGGCACAAGTCTATGGTTACTGGGGCTGTCTGGAGTGAAATCTGTTGCCTAGAGGTCAAAAAGCAAAAAAAAAAAATCTTCCTCTAGCATCCAAGAAGATTCGACAAGCCATCACTAGTGGCCTTTTCATTTGTGTGTGGTGATGGAGACTCTGGATGTTGTCAATGTAAGAACAGAGCCAAGTGGCAGTGCTATCATCCTTGTGTAGAAGATTAATACAGTATTTGATGATGGCAACATATTCAGACAATAACAAAGGTTTCCTTCATCATGTGTGATTCACTAGAAAGAGAAGTCTTCCTCCAGTGTACTGTGTAATAATTTAGAAGGTGAACTATTCAAGAGAAGGGATTTGGAATCACCATGATGTTGAGCAGACAACATCATGGCTCCATCTAATTCTTTGGTCAGGAAGTGACAAGGATAGATGTTGGAACATCTAGTTGACAGCTTTCTCAAAGGTGATGCTCCAGAGTGCATCTCTGAAACTGAACCCATAGATGACCATGCTTTTGGTGATCCACATCAGAAACTTGAAACTGGTGATGGACTGTAAATGTAATGGAGAATCAAATGTGAGGACATGCTTGATTTAAACTAACAATGCATCATTGGTTGTTCATTGAGTAATAAATCTGGATAGTGTTACGATCGTCCCCTATGTTCTCTGTGTATCTCTTTTCTCTCTCGTTTTGCTATGCTCTTCGCCTATACGTTGTATTCACCTTGTACCATAGACCTCGGGCGATTTCGCGTGTCGTTCCACATCGCTGACGGTCCTACTTCTTCCGATTCCCTATCCCTGTTTCTTCCGTCTCGTTCCGAGTTCTCCCTACCTTTCTGACTCATGATGACTCGATCGCTTCGTCATCCTTCGTCATCTGTATC
>JBBPOJ010001770.1:0-11535 GCA_038091395.1 Leccinum rimulosum
CACAGCGAATGAGCGAACACCGCTGATACGTACACGTTCGGCATCTTGTCCGTTCACTTCCCAACTCGCCGTTCACTTGTACCCGACTAGCTGGGCAAGGTCTCTGCGAGGCGAGCGCAGCGATTCGTGTTCGTCCTGTCATCAACCAGAGTACCCGAGCTGGGTGTGAATCAGAATCAACGGCAAACAGTAGGTAGGTGGGAGGATTGAAGCGAAGGGGAAATGAGTAGAGGCGACCGCGTCCGTGAAGCTCACCGCTTATTTGCACCATCGTGTCCATGCATGGCGTGGTGTGGGAGGGTCCTCCCCATCGTGTATGCCGTTCGTCCTCCACGTCTCCAGTCGTCCAGGGTTGGAACGTTGAAATTCATGGAACACCATGAGCGTCCACGCCCCCCGCCTCCCATTTCGGTAATGATTCATCATACGTGGCGGGCCGCATCACTTGACTTGGATGGTGTTCAATCATCAATGGGTGTTCCTCGAATTGACACCAAACGGGGTCGTTGTACGTGTATCAAGGAAGGGAGCTTGGAATGGAGGATTTGGAGAGTGAGGAGTGTGGCGTCAAAGACTGGCTGACACTGGCCGTGAGTGAGTAATACTGGCGCGTGCAGTGGGGGAGGAGAAGTACCTCCTCCAGTCGTCAAGGGAGACATGCTCAGGGCCTCGAGTTATTCGGCCTTGAGCTTGAGCGAGACCATGTGGGAAAGTGTTTGGAGAGATGAACAAAGTTATGACAGTGCAACACGGTCGCTGTGCGGCGACAACATTCTTCCGAATCACATCAACAAGGCGATGTTTCGCGGGTTCTTTTTTTCAATCTTTTGATCCCTTCTTCACACCTTCACTCGTTCACTTTACTTGTTTTTTCTTCATTCCCACGATTACTTCATTCCCACATTCGTCGTTGCGTGCGCTGGGCCAAACGATTTTTGGAATGGATATGGGGGACGAATCGACGTTGAAATGGGCGAGGACGAGCGCTACAAGTCGTTTGTCTGAAGATCCTGTTGCCAAAATTTCATCTGACACCCAAATCATCGTCGGGACGAAATCTCTCACCATCATTCCCTGATACGGTCCGGGTGATGGTTCTTCAAGATGGATACGAGACTTGGGGGACGGACGACCCTAGCGAGGGTCAGAATGCTCAAACCTGAGCATTCCTGACCACGCGCGCAGGTAATTGTCAACGGTAATATTATGAACTCTTCCTCCGGGGAAGAGGCGGAGGAGAACATTGCCCGAAAACGCGCCTTCCGTTTTCATCGTTATCACCATCGTATCATCGAAGCTCTAATGTCATTAATGTTTTATAAAAAAAATCCCGGTGCGTCTATCTCTAAAATTACTCATTCGCCCGCTAGTTCCGAGGCGCTCGACTCATTGCTCGGTGGGTTTCAAGTTACGGTGGCCATTTTCTCACCCGTTCAAACCGGTTGATCTAGGTCGTCGATGGTCATGTGAGAAGGGTTGACCGGTACCCCTGAGTGCGTCAAGTTTGACCGGCACCCCGAAACCGGCGGATGCGTACTCGTTTCATGCACCGATCAATTATTGTGGTTCCCGGGCTCGGCTCGGGATCTAGACCTGGAACGGAGACGGAAGCAAATATTGGAACTGCGAGAATAAATGGGCGAGGGTTGCATATCAATTGATGGACGTTTCATTTGATGAAAATTGATCCTTCGAGGTCAGTCCCCACGCGAGTTGAACGTTGATCTAGCGGTCGATATGCAGGGCTGTTGGTCTAGATCTAATCTCGCCGGTCACCGGAGTGGGTCGCAAAGCAAAGCAATAATCCAGATAAAGAGCTCGAGCTTATGTCCAGCACTCAGATGCCTTTATGGCAGTGTATTTGGCATGTAAATAGGTACAAGGCGACACGATTTATGGCGAACCTCTCAGAGGGTCTCCTAAAACACGGCGGCATCTACGTGACACGGACACGCGGAGATTGAAGGAGTAAGGAAGAAAAAGAACGTAACAGTAACACAACGAGCAAAGGAGAAGAAACAACACGCACAGGCCAGCCTGCGAAAAGCACGTGCGCGTCTAGGCACTCTATGACCTTATTTACAAAACTTGGGCAAACAAGCCGGGTATGAGAAAGGGTAGTGTTTTCCTACTTGCCCTTTAGTTGTAACATCAATTGTTTAGTTATAAACATTAGTGCGGCGGTGACGACGGCGCTGGGGAATGCTAGACTGTCCAAAGTTGCTGCAGGAACTAGGAGTGCCAGAAAGGTCGACAGGGGGAGTGCTCGGAGTGGGAGTGCCAATGGGGATGGAGTCAGTGGGAGTGGAGCCATTAGGATTGGAGGAATGGGAATGATGTTTCCGGGAACAGGAGCCAGGGGGCACAGAGGAAGGCTTGAGGTCGACATTGGGGTCGATATTGGGGTCACCACCACCAGGCGAGGATGGCAGCGGGGGCAGGGAGGAACTGGGGGGAGGGAACGACGACGTAGGCGGAGGCGTTGGGGTTGACGAAGGCGGCACCGATGAGTTGCCCAGTGCGTTGTTGTTGTTCACGCTAGGCGTAGGCGACGACGGCGGCAGTGAAGAGGGGGGCAAAGAGGAGTTCGGCGGGGCAGGGCATCCTGGGTTAGAGGAACCGTTAACGCTGGGAAGGGGTGACGATGGAGTGGGCGAGGGAGTGGGGAGCGACGACGAAGGTGGAGGTAACGAGGCATTAATGTCTACATTAGGCGTAGACGAAAATGGCGGCGTCGAGGAAGGCGGGAGGCTAGAGCTAGGCGGTGGCGTTCCGTTCGACAGATTTCCACCGCCGCCCAAGACCAACTCTGAGGCATTTGCGCAGAACGCGACCATCAGGTTGACCTACAATGTATGCGTTCACAATTGGTTCGCCGCCGCTGGAGACTTTGATTTGGACTTACGTTATCGACTTGACAAGCGACTTGGGCGAAGTAGTCTGTTGGAGTGAAGAAAGCTACATCCGTGCACTGCTCGCTGGCACCTATTTTGTTTCGCAATGAGTGAGTCTGCATATACGAAGAGAAACGACTTACAGAGTTTGCCCTGACCATCACACCCGTCATAATACCTGCACGGGAAGATAAACACATGAAAAAACAGGGAAACTAATCGGGTTTAAACGCACGCAAACGACGTTAAGACGTTGAATTGATGACTATCCGTGCACATTAGTACGTCGAGAACTGCCAGGGGCGAGATCAGATGAAACTCACGGGGGTATCAAGGAGATGTCCGTGCTCCCACCGCATCCGGCGCAGGTCGGATTGATGAGCGTTGTCTCGAGAAGTGTACAGTCTTCACCATTGGTGTTGCACTGGCCTGAATTTGATCTCAGTTTCGGAAATATATGTGCTCAGTGGGGACTCACCCGTCTGAAGGTAACTAGTAGGGAGAACAGAAAAGAGAGAGAGTCAACACTGGGCGGTAGATGTGGGGTCGATCCTTACCCGATTCCAGAGATAGCACCGTTGCTCGTGTACATGCCATTACTATCGAGGACATTTTGTCCGTTGAACATGAAGACAGGCTAGAAAACAGATTGAGAGGCGATTGAGAGTAAAGAAATAGCATATGTACCGATCCAGAACCACATCTGTTCGTCGTTAGGAACTGCTGAGCGACAAGCATTGACGAGACTCACTGGTTTACGAATTTAAGGGTATGTGTCTCGGCACTGGCTCTTAGAGCCATAATGAATGCGACGGCCGCTGGGGCCAAGAAACGAGAGAGGGACATGAGAGAAGGTAGAAAGAACGAGGGCGAGACCAGCACGGAGATGGAGAATGACAATTAGCACAAGGCCAGCCTTTTATGCGTTCTTGGGCGGTGTTCTTCCTCCTTTCGTCCCTCGCAACGGTAATTGGAACGTCTCTTGCAGGCACCGCGGCCTGTTATGACGCTCCATTTCTCATTCCCGCTCGCAACGCACGCACGCTTTTGTGACACGACGTCACGACCGGACCCGCTGAGCGACATGCCAGCAAGAAACCGCTGCCTCGCTTTGTCTGACGACGTCGTTGTCGTTGTCACCCAATAGACAGTAGTGACAAGTTGCTTGTTACTGCACATCATTGTTTGACATCGACACTGGCAGTTGTATGTATGCGGTTCCCACGGTTGAGATCACCACACCTCTCGCCACGATGCTACGATCAAGAACCGCAGGATTCCTTATAGCCTCCCACCAAACTCCTACCTCTGGCGTATGACAGTGCCGATATGGATACGCACTCCTTCGTCTTCCTGTGCATGTTCGAGGCACCGAGCGCGATCCCGCGTTCCCCATCCGATCAACCCGACCTGTGAATCCGCAGAGGAAGAACCGAGGAGTGACGGAATCGCCGGACCAACGTAGAAAGACTACGAGCGAACGAAATATCAAGCTCACACTCGTGTTGCTAGTCAGCAGACGGCTACTTGGTGCGGTTCTTTCTGTCGTGTTTGCGTTGCCATGTTCACCGTGTAGTTAATTTCGATCAGGCGACCCATCTTTGGATACGAAACAATCGGGAAAAGGGGACTAGATTCGAGGGCAGCATTGAACCATGACCATCTTGACGTCGCACAGCACATCGCGGCCGAATCGACCGCTCGCGCAGAGCTCGCAAGAACATCGAAAGACTTGGTCCGTTAGCGTTCCATTTCGGGAGAGTCCACACCGGAAATTCAGCCCCTTGCACTCCGACTTGAGGAAAAGCAAGACGAGCTTCAGAAGTTATACCTGCTTATGGAACAACAAGCGCAAGCAGAGACGTCGTTGTTCGCAGAGATCGATCGGCTGTCCTCTCTTTGGGAGGGCTTAGATCAACAGGTAATAAAGGCGTTTGACCTGGCTGCGTTCGAGGAAAGATGGCAAAAAGTTGTTCACCAGGTTCGTTTTTTATTCTTATTTATTTTTGAACGAAGCGGCGACCTTTGGCGCGATGGGACAACACAGACAGCCAAGGCCGAAAACAAGTACTTTGCTGCCATGCGCGAGAAGGAGATGGGCGAATCGGAACAAAAGGCGATGGACCGTCAGCTTGAGAAGCAGGGTAAGGTTGTCAGACGCGCTGCAGAGGTGGAGAAACTTGTCAGCAGCCAAGTCGTGCGTCTTTTCAGTCGTACCATTTCAAGCCTGTCTCAATCGTTCGTTGATAAGACTGACCTCGAGAAGTCGAACCTCTTGAGCCGGAAGGCGGTCGATAGTGCGGAGAGGCGGATTAGGACGCTCGAAGGTGATCTTTCGAAATCGCAAGCAATGGTAGAAGCGGAGAAAAAACGCGTAACTGAGGTACGTACAGTATGCTCTATCCTCTGAGGTCACTTATTCAACTCTCCAGACCGTTGCTTTCGCGAGCGAACGGGGCATCTACATTTGTAAACTCGAGTCGTCGTTGAAAGTTGCGGAGGAAAGATTTCTCGGACCAGAAAAAGCCGAAAAGAAGATCAAGAAGATGAGTTCGGCAGTCACCCCTGCGAGTCCGCTCGCTCAGGAAAACGAAGGGCTTTGGGTGTGTATCCGTTTCGCGTGATACATGGTTATGTAAACGACTCTTTTTTTTTCTTTTCAGGAAAATCGTGAAATGCACGACCTGCAAACAAGATATGCGTGAAGTCGTGTTGACGAAATGCATGCACAGTACGTCATGTTTTGAACTCTTTTGCTGGGATACTCACTGTATCATACCTGGCCAGCATTTTGCAAGCCATGCGTGGAGACCTGCATCTCGACGCGTCAACTCCGGTGTCCGCATTGCAACCTGGCGTTTTGCCCAAAGTGAAGTACAGACGGTTTATTCCCAATGAGCTTGCATTCGAGTGGCACGGAGCGTGATCGTTGGACGGGTTGTCAGAAGTCTGTCAAATGCCGACACACTATATCTTTCATAAGTTCCGAAAGTGAAGTACAGACGGTTCATTTCCAATGAAGTTGCAGTCGAGTACCACGGAACGTGATCGTTTAGCGGGTTGTCAGAAGTCTTTCAAATGCTGACACACTATTACATATGAGCGTCTGGATCCGCCCCCAAAGATGGGGAGCGCAGCGACCAGAGATTTGATTTTGCAGAGATGTCTTGTTTATGTCTTTTCAAAGTCCTCTTTTTCTTCTTTTATTTGTTTGTTCTTATTTGTTTGTTCTTGTTTGTTTCTCCCAATGTCTTTTCAAAGTCCTCTTTTTCTTCTTTTATTTATTTGTTCTTGTTTGTTTGTTCATTCCTCTGATTTGTTTGTTCTTAGTCCTCTTTTTTCTCTTCTATTTGTTTGTTCTTGTTTGTTGTTTCTTCCCAAAAAGGCAACATCTTCTTTCTTTCTTGTTGTTATTTGTTTGTTCTTGTTTGTTTGTTCTTGTTTGTTTCTCCCAATGTCTTTTCAAAGTCCCCTTTTGTCTTCTTCTATTTGTTTGTTCTTGTTTGTTGTTTCTTCCCAAAAAGGCAAATCTTCATATATCATAGCCCTTGTTTCCCTCATTCCAATGGTGCAACATTCACATCAATCACTTTTAATCTCGTCAAGTTATGACCAAAATGGTCGCAGAAAGCCGGCGATACAAGCGTGCTGATTGGTCAATATTTAGTGTGGAAGTGTAGTGAGGCAGTGAGTGGTTTGTCTTTTTTGCTTGATTTGCTTGTTTCTGTGGTTCAAACTTTTAAACTCTCATTTGTTTGTTCTTGTTTGTTTCTCCCCAAAAAAGGTAACTCTTCATATATCATAGCCCTTGTTTCCCTCATTCCAATGGTGCAACATTCACATCAATCACTTTTAATCTCGTCAAGTTATGGCCAAAATGGTCGCAGAAAGCCGGCGATACAAGCATGCTGATTGGTCAATATTTTTTGCTTCAGAAAAGTGACCATGGGCAGGAACAGTAGTGTGGAACAGTAGTGAGGAACTGTAGGTCAAGGTGTTTGTGGAACGATAGGTGGAACTGTAGTGGAAGTGTGCCACAGTGATGAAGGGTAGTGTGGAACTGTAGGTCAAGGAACATGTAGTATGGAAGTGTACTCATGGAAGTGGAGTACTTGGTGTGGAAGGAACAGTAGTTCAAGGTTGATGTGAAGTGTATGTGGTAATCAAGGTGTGGAAGTGTAGGAGTGGAGTACTTGGTGTGGAAGGAACAGTAGTAAGGTTGATGTGAAGTGTAGTCAAGGTTGTGGAAGTATAGTGTGGATTGTGTAATCAAGGTGGAAGTATAGATGAGATGTGTAGTCAAAATGTGGAAGTGTAGGTGGAATGAAGATGTGGAATCATAAGATAAAAGGAAGTGTAGTCTGGAAGTGTAGTGTCGTGTCCATAAGGGGAGTCAAGGTTATGGAAGTGGTTGCAAAAATGAAAAGTAGTATGGAAGTGTAGGGTCCAAGGTGTGGAACCACAGTGATATGGGAGGGGATGGTAGTGATCTGGAATGGGAGTGCAGTAGGTTGTAAAAATCTCTGGCTCATTCCAGCCCTGTTTCAAAGTGGGTGTATCAGCGTTGGTGTAAGTTTATCTCTTTTTGTTTGTTCTTGTTTGTTTGTTTTTTTTTTTTTTTTTTGTTTTTGGTTAGTTAGTTCAAGATGTGAAGTTGTTACAGTGTTGATGCAAGTTCATGGAAGTGTAGTGGATAGTGTTGACTTGTGCTTTTTCTCAGATTTCTTTCTGGAAGGTGGAAGGGTAAGAGGGAAATGCAGGTGTTAGTTGGAGTGTAAGGGTAATTTAGTGTGGAAGTGTAGTGGGAAGTGTAGTCAGTGTGGAAGTGTGGAAGTGTAGTCCAGTTAGAAGTGTAGTGTAGAAAGTGTAAGTAATAAGTAAGTGTAGTGGACAGTGTTGGTGTAAGGGAAGTTGTAGTTGTGGAAGTGTAGTCAGAAGTGTAGAACTATAGTCAAGCTCTGACTTATGCTGTTTTTAGTGTGTAGTGAGCTCTCTCATTCAAGGTGGGAGTCTTTCTTCTAGTGTAGTCAGATCTCTTTGTTGTAAAAATCTCTTTCATCCTTATGCTTTTTTTGTCTTTTTTTTTTCATTGTTGTAGGTGAAGTTCGTGGACAGTGTTGGTGTAAGGGAAGTGTAGTTGTGGAAGTGTAGTCATGTAGTCAAAAGTGTAGAACTGTAATGTATTTAGGTGTGTGAAGTCGTGACAGTGTTGTGTTGGTGTAAGTTCATCCCTTTTTGTTTGTGCTTGTTTTTTTGTTTTTTTTGTAAGTATAAGTTTTAGTAAGTCCATTTCCTTTCCAGGTGTAGTTAGTTAGTTCAAGATGTGAAGTTGTTACAGTATTGGTGCAAGTTCATCTCTTTTTGTTTGTTCTTGTTTGTTATTTAAGGAAATATAGTGTGGAATGTGGAAGTAGAGTATAGGTGGAAGTGTAGTCAGTCGTGGGGAAGTGTAGTCCAGTAGAAGTATAGTGTGGAAGTGTAGTCAAGGTGTATGGAAGTTAAATGTATTAGAAGTATAGTGTTGATGTAGTTACATTGTGGAAGTGTAGTAGAAGTAATATGGAAGATATGAAAGTGTAGTCATGAAGTGTAAATGTAGTCATGGTTATGGATGTGAAAGTTAAATGTAGGGTTGTTTTTGTTTTTTTTTTGGCCATGGAAGGAACAGTAGTCAAGGTGGATGTAGAAGTGTAGTATAGTAGAAGTATAGTATCATCGAAAGTATAGTCATGATTGTGGAGTGGAAATATAGTCATGGTTATAGAAGTGAAAGTTGAATGTAGTTGTGTGTGTGGAAGTGTAGTCAAGTTTGGGAGTGTAGTGTTGATTTAGTCACATTGTGGCAGTGGTGCTAAGTCGTGGAATAGGTGGAGACAAACTTATCCTCTAGTCAGAACCTCCAAAAA
This sequence comes from Leccinum rimulosum, assembly GCA_038091395.1. Classification (NCBI taxonomy): domain Eukaryota; kingdom Fungi; phylum Basidiomycota; class Agaricomycetes; order Boletales; family Boletaceae; genus Leccinum; species Leccinum rimulosum. The sequence goes on from JBBPOJ010001770.1 coordinate 8,801, forward strand.
GGTTAGCATAGCTCTGTTTTCCCTCCATTCCAATGGTGACATTCACATCACTAATGCAGGAAGTAGTCAAGGGGAATATGGAAGTGTAGTCAAGGTGGTGTGGAAGTGTTAGTTATTATGGAAGTAGAACAACCTAAGGCAAAACAATTAGCTAGATGGTTATGGAAGTGGAAGTTAAGGCAAAAAAGTTACCTAGAATCTCTTGGATATACAAGCATCAATATTTCTGAAGTTGAATGTAGTTGTGGAAGTGGTTAGGAGTGTAGTGTGGAAGTGTAGTTAGTAGTGGTGAAGTGTAGTCAAGGTCTGCAGTACAGTATTGTTACGAACCTCTATTTTTACCTCTTCATTTTCTACTTTTCGAAGTCACGTGACCAGATCACATGACCGATTATGTCAGTGTTATCTTTCTCTTTCTTTTACGTCAGTCAGCATCACATGACCTGTACCTTTATCTTCACTGTACTCGTTGGACTCTTACCATATATAGATAGCATAGCTTATTTAGACCTGCCCTAAGCTGGTCTGTGCACATGTACCATTAGTATAAATACTTGAATGCAGCAACCGAACAAGCCAGTCTTGTTCTGGTTGGATTCCCTCCATCCTACACAGTCTCCTCTCATAGTTAAGTTCGAGTCGAGGTGCCATAGTCCGTGAGGATTTAGGTTGCCTTCAAGTATGGTGTGAAAGTGTAGTCCACAGTAGAAGTGTAGTATGGAAGTGTAGATAGATGTCATTTCTGAATCAATCACATGGCCATAGACAGGAACAGTAGTCAAGGTGAATGTGAAAGTGCAGTGTAGTGGAAGTGAAATGTAGTTGTGAGGAAGGAACTTGAGTCAAGGTGTGAAGTACAGTGTGGTGTAGGAGGTAGAAGTGTAGTTCAGTAGAAGTGTATAGAAGTTACAGTGTGGTATATTCCAAGTTATTACCCTTCAAGTTCACCCCTCTGTTCTCTCACTTGCACAATGCAATGACACAACATCATCGCTGCCTCTCACCCTTCACCCTCCCATGCACCCTTCCCTCACTTGCAAAATATAACGACACAATGACGATACAACACTATGTCCGCCACGTCGTCATTGTCGCTACTGGTGAGTTCACACAGTTTCCATTACCCATTACCCATCACCCATCTCACATACTCTCTTGTTCTCATCACACGACTATGTCAACAGGTGAGTCCTCAGTCCTCATCCTCTCTCCTCAACTTGCACAATAGCTGAACAAGACAATGATGATGTAATGCCACATCAACTTGTTGTCGTTGTCACCCTACTTGGCCTTCGTTCTCCTGGCAATATGGGGTAATTCACAAGAATCATTGATATTGCAGAAATTATAAAGGAATATGAGCTATTATGTGGTATTATCTATGGGAAGGTTTTCCTGATGCATTGCACGGCAGAAAGCAGCTTTGTCTTCTGGCAACTTATCACATTGAGGGAGGCTATATCCAATGAAAACAGGTACTTTTCAGCTCTTGCGTAGTTGAAGGGCATGCATCTCATACTGCAGGTGAACCTCATTAGAAAACATTCCTAGTGTCACATGTCGATTATGCCCTGGAACGTGAGTCAGTGTCATAATCACTTGCAAGCTCCTCTTTCTCATGATCCGGTGTCTGCCTTATGTGAGATGCTGGAAGTCGTCATCCGTGAGCCAGTAACAATAGTCATATGCATCACTACAGAATGTTAACCTATCTGAAGATGTCTTTATATCAAAGTGCAAGTCAGATCCATCGTCATCTAAATCATAACCACTGGCACTTTTAATATCAAGACTTTGGCATGTCCACCTCAGCGGTCTCCATGCGAGATACAAGTTCAGGAACTCATATAATCAAATCGTGCAGAATGCATGACTGCTGTAGTAATTCCCCTGACTGATGAAATGACTCATGACCTGTTGATGAGAGACCTCCTGGCGCCCATCAAGGCATTTGTGCATTTGGTAAGTAGATTTTGATTCTGAAATTCAGGTGTGGAAAACGAATATCCTGAAACTTTTCTTCATGACTACACAGTGCAGCCCAGTGCAATACTTCGATTCCCACATGCGCTTTCAGCTCGTTCTTGGTAATGTAATCCATGATATAGTACACCAAAGCTTTCACTGCAGGACCGGATCTCACACACTTGATGTCTATATTGGATTGCAACAAGAATCGCACCACATTGTTAAAATTGTTTATCCACAGGTGACATCAATGCATTTCAGGCGACCCTTATGACTGGGCTATTAGATATAATAGCCTATTTAATTATGGGGATTCCCACATCGAAAATGACCTGTTGCCACAATAGATTTTATGTAATTTGGGACCTTTATGTAAACAAGCACCCAACCAGTGGGACTCCTAGTTTTATTGGGACATACAAAAAGATCTCAAATGATATTTGATCCATTTTGATATGATTTGTAATCAACCCATGATTATGTAAGATTATGTAATCTTTCCAAATATGGTATAGTTTAATATAAAAATGATGTGAATGTGAAATATAAAAATGGGAATCACATGGTTATGTAAGATTATGTAAGATTTCCAAATCTGGCTGGATCAGTATACAAATGGTAATGCCATGATTATGTAAGATAAAATCGACCAATCAGAATGCTTATATCGTCGATGTTTGGTGACCATTTTGATCATATCTCAACCAGATTAGATCAGATAGATAAGATTGTTGCACCATTAGAATCACAAAAACAGGGGCTACAAC
>JBBPOJ010001771.1:0-11523 GCA_038091395.1 Leccinum rimulosum
CAGTAGGGTTCTGTGGATCGAGATCTTGGATCTGCTGGACCGCCTTATCAGCGCGGAGAAGAGCGAGCAGTTGGTACGTGCTCCGTTTTTTTTTTTTTTTTCGATGGGCTTCCGCCGTTGTTGATTTGAGGCCACGCATGTTTCTAGTATGAAGCTGTTTCTGAATCGCTCAAGAACGTTGTCCTGGTGATGAATGCGGCTGGTATCCTTGTGCCACCGCCTGGTGCCGAGGATGACCGTGGTGAACAGCAACGGACGATGTGGAGTGCAACGGAAGCGAGACTTGAGCGGTTCTTGCCAGGATTCTTGGCCGAGGTGATTCCGCAAGCCATACCATCGACGGACTCGAAACAAGTGTCTGGTTGAACGATATATCTTACACACTTTCTGTACGGTACATAGACATAGACAACAGCATAGCAGGTTCAAGAAAACGATTGCATAGACTCGGAGCAAGCAGAAACTTTTCAGAAGAACTTCATCTTGGAGGGGCTGTCAAGTGTGGTTAGCAACATGGCCGAATCCACCAAACTTGAAAGTGCTCACCGGGCACGCGTGTAGAGCGCAACGAGAATGAGAAGGGGTGCGATCGAGTAGGCGAGAACTCGCACGAAAGCCTCGCTGTGACCGACTACCCAGTCAGACCAACCCCCTCCGAGATGTGCCGTCAACAAGAGGACCGGGAGCAGGATATACCCTGACAACCTAAAAAAGCGCGCGCGCGCGCATGAGTTGGGGTCTCAAATAAAACGACATGTCGATCCACTAGTACCTGTGATACTTCCACATAGCCTTGGCCTTCATCCCACCACCCCACGCCGCGCCGCCAAACCACACGGTCGAGCCGCCCACCAAAGCTTGCACCACGATCCACGCGACGGTGATGATTCCAAACGTCTAAACAGGGAACCGAGATGAAAAAAAATGCGCAGCAACAAACAGACGTAATAAAAAAAAAGGGGGTAAGAGCTTACGCCGTGCCAAGTCGTGAAATGCGGTGCATTGTGGCTGATCTTGCTGCCGATGATGGCGAGCGTCCCCAGGAGGATGAGGGGGACGCCGACGCCGATTGTGGCGATTTGGTGTCTCTGGAGACCTGCAGCCTTGGTTTGGGGCTGGGAGGTGGGCTGGAGTGTCAGGATGCCTGTGTGGACGAGGGACGACTCTGAGACGGGCGCTGACGGCGAGAAGAGTGGGCGCTCTCACCGTACGTGAAGGAGCCGATGGCCAAGGTCTGCAGCAAGGGGTGGAACGTGAACCAGCCAAGGGAGGCAGGGTTGTTGCTCAAGATGATGACCCAAGTAGACAGAATAAAGACCTGGGCTCCATGTCAGGTCGGGCGAAAGTACTCTACCTACTACCAAGTGTGCTCACGAAAAACGAGACCTGAGGGGGAATCAGAATGGAGACTAATGAAACGAGGAAGCGATGAACGGACCCATACGACAATCTTTGCGGAGCCGTCGCCTTGACGGCCTTCTAGTTTTGTGGCGTCAGAAGCCATCGGAATTGTTGGGGGAAGAAGACTTTGTTGTTCTGCTTGAACGGTGGGTACGTGATCAGACTCGTCTGCCATCGCTTACAGTAAGAACTTCTCTCTTTCTCTTCCTCTTCTTATAAGATAACATTAAATGATTAAACAACGTTATTAGTCAGCAGGTACAGCATCAGCCCAAAAACAAGAAGAGACGTCCTACTCCGACAAGACCGGCCACGACCTTTCCTCCTTCCACTTCTCAACCACCTCTCTCAACGTCCCGTGGTCGAAAACAGGGCGCTTCAGTTTATACCCAACGACTCTTTTGATCTTCCCATTGTTGTACGCGAGCTTGTGTTTCGATAATACATACTTGTCCATGTAGGCGGTCAGCGGCGTGTGTGTGATCGGCGGATTCGACCGCTGGAGCATCTCCGTCCACGTCCCTACGTGGTCCTCGTTGATTTCCTCGACCAAATCCTCTAGCTTGAACTGATGGCCAGTCAGCGTGTATACTCGCACTCTCAGGCAAACCAACGTACCTTTGCAATCGTCGTCTCGAAATTCGAATAGAACTCAAAAGTTGTCCCGAAAAAGTCGGTAATCATCGAACCCCCTTTCGCTAGCGTCATCTCCGAGTCGTCCACCAAATTAAACAAGGGCGCGATTGGTTGCTCGTCCGCTGAAATCATTCCATCGACCTCCTTGACCTTGCTCTTCTCATTGTGAAAGGGTATCTTCTCGCCGGCCAGCGCGTTGGCCTGCTCACGACCATGCTTGTTCATCCATTCCGCGCATGCCCACAATGCTCCTGCCACATCTTCAACATGTACAGAGTGCACGGGCTCTTTGCCTGGTCCCCATCTGCGAATGTTCGTCAGTGGTAAGCAGCACCTCAGGTCGGTTCGATCTTACATCGTCTTCATGGGTTTCTTCATATACCCATATATTGATGCGACAGTGATGACTAGAGGATCTGCAAATCACCATCAGATTTAGCATCACCAAAAATATAACATGTATCTCACAGAGGCCATATTCCACATACGGACCGTACACGAACCCACAACGCAAAATAACAAGGTTTAGTCTAGTTCAATGTCAGCTTGGTTTCTCGGACGAATTTCGGAGGCGGATACCCTTGGATGGACGCAAGCATGCGAAGTGTTTCATGCCACCAAACATCAAGGGGTCTTACAGGTTTGACGTCTTCTTTCTCGTCATGTGCACCCTTGTCAGCGGATTCATACACCGGTTGCTGAAGGCGCGCATATGCTTTCACGTTGCGTTTGGCAGCCTCCAACCCGATAATATGGGAAACCGTGAGCGTCATCATGATGGCGATCTAAGAAAGATGTAAACAATGGGGGAAGACGGGAGAAGATGGGGAAACGTACGACGTCTCCACGTTCAGGATTAACCTCTCCGGTCAGATCGAATACATACGAGTAAGGTGCCTTGCCCGGCGGGGGATCAAAGGCAGAGGCAACAGCGGCTTGCACAGGCTCAGATGAATTTTGCGCCGTACGACTAGCCACTTACTGGGGACGGTGAGGTTGACTTGGCGGTATTCGACGTCTGACTGAGAGAGAACGTTTGGGAACTCTGCCCCAAGATAGCTGTGGGGACCATGAGTCCGGTGTCGGGAAAAGATAACGATGCTTACGTTGTGGGTGGGGATACAGAAAATTTGTCTACGATACGTAGGTGCTGTTATGATGTTTGAGAACGAACGGTAAGATAGTGGGAATGTCACAAACCGAAACGAGACGCTGGCCGTCCGGAGGGACGAGGGAGGCGGCGAGTGCGCGCGAATAGGTGTTTATGCCACCTGAATAGATCGGCTGAGGATCGGGGGGGGGACAAGAGGAAGGGGAGGACGTACCGAAAATGATAGCGGAAGGCAGAGCCATGGTGGAAGTAGACGAGAAGGAAGTATTTCGAGCACGGGACGAGTTGATCGGTTGTGACGGCCGTCCTTTATACGGCCATCGTCGCGGAGGCAACACAATCTCGGAGAACTAGATTTCTCAATTACGTAAGAGAAAAAACACCCACCTGATCACTTTTAATATGTCCGTATTGTCGACGCTAAACTATCTCGAACACATTGTATCTCAGGGTAATCGGCGCCACCCCGAGCTACCAGACAAATAGCGGAATCATCTGAATCATTTGCATTTGTCAAGGCACCCTAATCAACACATATACGTGTCCTGTCTCGCGCCCCTGTTCCACAGCCCAAACGGCTCCGAGGACTTTCATCCCCTCAAGTGCACATACACGGAGGAGAAATCCTTCTTCGCTAGGTCTGGCCGGCGCTCAATCACCTCTTCATAAAAGTTTCTCGCAGCCTCGCCCAGAGGCAGAGCGCTGCTGTTGGCCGTGGCGATGTTCCTTGCGAGATTCATGTCCTACCATAACAGTCACTTATTAGAACGGCGGCGATCGCAATGAATCAACCCACTTTCAGCATAAGAGCCGTGGCGAAGCCGCCTTCATAGTCCTTCTCGCAAGGGGGCGACTTCTCTGGGAGCGAGGACGGCACCGGGTTGTTGACAGAAGAAGCCCAACAGCCACCTGTCGAACTATTGATCACACCGGCAAGTACTGCAGGATCTAACCCTAGTTTCTGTCCAAGAAGCATAGCTTCCCCAACAACGATCTGCTGCACGCCTAGCACAAGATTATTACAAATCTTAGCGCCTAGCCCCGCTCCAGATGAACCACAGTGGATAATACGCCTTCCCATCAGCTCCAGAACTGGTCGTGCTTGCCGGAAAGATTCCTCTAATCCGCCGACGAGGAATGAAAGAGTGCCGGCTTGCGCCCCGGCAACGCCTATCTTTGCATTTAAATAATGGGCGAAGCGGCGAAGATTCAGGAACACGAACCTCCGGATACAGGTGCATCAATCATTTGCGCCCCTGTTAGGAAGACATCGCCGGCTACCCGGCGTGCGACATCCACGTCCAATGTCGTGGAGTCAATGAGCAACGAGGTCTTCGACTCGGTGATTTCCAATGCTTTCAGCGCGGGTATAATCCCACCCTGATCACAATAGACACTCTGCACCTGGGGTGAAGAGGGAAGCATTGTGATCACTGTTTGGGAAGAGCGCACAGCTCTGCCGAGCATGAGCTGATGAGTCCGTACAAAGCACAACATTGATCACCTACTCTTCGGGTGTCTGGACAACATCGATGTTCGCACTAGGAAATTGCGACAAAAGTTTCTGACGGAAAGACACCGCGCTCTCCGATACTGCGTCACAGACCACAAAGTGTGAGTCGGCGGACTGTTCGAACTTCTTGGAGAAGAGATTGTACGCCATTTCTGAGCCCATGCGACCGAGCCCGATAAACGCTGTGCTCTTTGCACGGGAATTGAACACGCGGAGAGTCGGCCTCATCGTTGGGAAGGGAAGGACGCTTGAGATCCGCCATGAGACTTGAGGACACACACATATCGATTACATCAGCAGCGTATTCATCCGGGACCAACATGCTTGCAGCTGCGACCTCCTTTTTCTCTCGGACGGCGATATCTCAGTCGTACATCACCAACCAACAAAATGCTAGTCGGTCGTCCACCCCAACACCCTCAGGATCTTCAAGTACACGTCTTCAATCCCTCACAATCAGAGTCGGCCTATGGAGGGTGCAAGGGGCAATGCACAAGGTCACAAGCAAGCGTGTCTCTGTCTGGTCCTTCGACAAGCGGGTCGAGTTGGAGGGCCTCGGTCCCATGTCCAAGGAACACGTCCTCGAAGTTTTGAAGAATGAGGTCACAGCTGCGTTACACGCATCGGCACGATTGGAACTAACCACACCTTTAGGCCGCTGCTTTGAGCAGATTGCGTCACCCTTCCATCCTTGGTATGTCCTTTCAGCATTCTAAATTTCAATGAACAAACGTCATGAAGAGATGGTCGAGCCTCTCGAAGAGACTCGCAATGAACTCATCTTTGCGACGGAGCCCGTTCTGTCATGTCTGGACATGTCAATCCCACGAGGGCCCCATTATATCCCTCTTGTCGAACTTGATGAGATCGAAGTACGTGATAGCCTTCGTGCAGTCTTCTACCCTTGCTTATTCCCGCCCAGATCCAAAAGGGCATCCTTCAAATGTGCAAAGGGCTTTCATTTTTACACTCATCGGCAAAATTAATACATTCGAATTTGAAGCCAGAATGTGTCGTTATTAACGAAGTCGTATGTGACGTGCTCTAATCATTGTTCTGACAGACCGACTGTTGTTCGTTCCAGGGTGACTGGAAAATATCCGGACTGGGTTTGACTATCCCTCTGACGACCGCCGACGGGTCACCATCCAGGTGGGAATTTCCTGGATTTGATGGTCGCGTACCATCCTACGTCCAGCGTTCATTCGATTACATTGGTATTCTTATCTCTTTTTGTTTTCTGAATGTGGCCTGAACCTTTGCAACAGCTCCGGAATATGCTTTGGATGAGATGCTCGTCACGGCATCTGATATGTACTCTCTGGGTGCTGTGATATACGCTGTTCATTGCAGATGTAATCCGCCCTTCCTGAATCACGGAAGTCTTGGCGGTTTGCGCGATAATGCGGGTCGACCAGTTCCAGATATAGGGAACTTGGACCCAGACTTACAAGGTATCTCCCCCGTTTTTCCGCATGACATAGCTCATTAGTGTACCAGATCTCTTACGGTCACTTATTACGCGAGGGTCCCAAAGCAGACCGACACCATCTACTTTTCCATCTCACCCCTTCTTCTCCTCGCTCCCCATCTCTACGCTGAACTTCTTGGATCGATCAAACTTTACGACAAAGACCCGAGAAGAGAAGATCTCATTTATGAAAGGCCTGACCAGTGTTTTGGGTAAATTCTCAGAAGGCTTGAGAACACGGAAGATATTACCGTCCCTCCTTGAAGAGGTTCTGCATGCTCGGTTATCATTCTGCCGATGTCTGCTGACACAATGTGGAATTACAGATGAAAGACACGCATCTTCTTCCGTATATTCTGCCCAACGTCTTTGCAATCTCGAACATTCTGTCGGCTATCGAATTCGCCCAACTCGTCCTGCCTAGTCTCAAGCCCTTGTTCATTATCAAAGACCCACCGCAAAACATGCTTACACTGCTAGATAATCTCGATCTGCTGCAGGGCAAAACTGAAAAAGGAGTCTTCCGAGAACGTGCGTGCTAGATTCTGAATCTTTCCTCGCTGACATCCAGTAAAGAGGTGTTGCCCCTTTTGTATAATGCTTTGGAATCGGAGCACTCTTTAGTGAGTGTGTCAGTGCAGTTCGCGTCACACATGTCTGATCTCTTGCACAGGTTCAAGAACGGGCTTTGGGAGTGGTTCCTAACCTATGTGAAACCATTGATTACGCGGAAGTATCCGGCGTGCTGTTTCCTCGCGTAGCGGTATGTCCCGGTTTAGGACCATCATCGTGAAATGTGCTCAAGCCTTCATAGTTGGTTTTCACCAAGACAAAGTTACTTTCAGTGAAGGTCGCCACATTGGTCACCTTCATGAGTATGGTAAAGACTCTTGATCAGGTTAGTTTACTCTTCCTGTGGCATGGACTATGTATTGAAAGCAATTTAGACGAATCTGACACAAAAGCTATGTCCTCTCTTGTCAAAGATCCGCACCAAGGAACCGGCTGTGATGGTACGTCCCCATCACGCTGCCCAAAGTGATAGGATGCATCGTCCTCTATCAGATGGCTACCCTCTCTGTGCAAGAAGCTATGGGATCCAAGATTGATAGAGAAGCAGTGGCAACTCTTGTTCTCCCACAGCTTTGGTCTATGTCAATGGGGCCATGTGAGCTAGTGTGCAAGTCGAGAGAGCCTAGCTGATGCTAACATTTACTCACAGTACTGAACGTCCACCAATTTAAACGGTTTATGGAGGTCATCCGCAAACTCGGAGAAAGGGTCGAGAAGGAACACAATCAGTTCTTACGGGACTCGCAGCGCATAGAAGACCGATCTACACCTGCAAATGGTATGGCGTTGCCAAACTTTGACTCGGGTGTCGATTTCGAGACATTGGTGGGGCGAAGCAACTCGAATATAAAACCTGATACGGTCATCGATAGCTCAAAAGGCTGGGAAGACGATGTCTGGGGCAGCATATTTAATGACACCCCTGAGGTTAGCAGATATCTTTTTGAGATTGAAACCCAGTTCTAATGATTCTGCAGCCATCTAGCCCGCCGGTTGTATCGCCTGTTCTACCCATTAATACGCCCCTGGCTCCACTCGCACAGACCCCCCAGTCCCAGTCGTTACCCTCATCACCGCGACTTGGGACTGATACGTCCGTGTCACGACCCTCACGACTCGGGGCCAGACCACTACCCTTGTCGTCGTTCGATAGATCGTCCTTCTCGACATATCCACAGCACCGCGTCTCGAGCCCACCACCGCAACCAACTCACTCGTCCTTTACTGCGGCCCCTGTTGCTGCAGCTCAAAAGCCCAACTATAACATATCGCTCTCTGATCTCTCGACGCCCTCATCCAACACTTTTGCATCTCCTACTAGTTACAATGTACCGAGCTATACCTCTTCCGCGACGATCACACCTTCACATCCGACACTGTCATCACCTCCGATACATTCCTCTCCTCTGTCGATGTCATCCATGTTGACGCCCATGCAGCCCACTCGCGTTATAGCACCTAACAAAGCAGTATCAAAGGACGACTGGGGCGACTTTGATCCTCTCAAGTGATTTAGATACATTTTATGTCCGTTTACGGTGATGAGAACGACGTTGTGTAGTTTGTTCGTGTTTGAATTGCAAGTCGTCGCCATATACTCTTGACTGCGGTGTGCCGGGTATGAGTACTTGAGTCTTAGGCATCGTCAACAACTGATAGCCGTCCCTCGCTCTACATAACGACTCTCACCGATATGTTAGGGGGTTTATTCTCGACCCGCCCAAGGACAGCCGTGCACTTCTCTCGCGCCCTTCTACCCATCTTGCTCCTCGTTGACCCCGTTTTTTCAATATGGCCCTTTCCTCCGAAGCGATTCACGAAGAATGCTCTCATGGAGGCTGGTTCCATGGGTTTGGATGACGGTGACCGCATGGTCGCGTTTGGGGATTTTAACGGAGATCAATTGTGAGCAAACGACCGCTCGCCTGCCTCACCGCTGGACTTGACAGGAACGAAGCCTAGACGTGCTAGCACTCGACCCGGCTCAGCAACTTCTGTCCGTATACATCTGGAACCACAGTACGCCGGTCGTTTCGTCGACGCCCATTCTCTTCCTTAACTCTGCTCAGATGAATTCGTTTTCGAGAAACGCTCTCAAATGCGACACACGACGCCCATCTACAACGTCATCACGGGAGATTTCACGCTCGACGGGAAACTCGATATCCTGGTCATGAGCGCAAATTCCGCAACTACGCTCGAGATGGCACTCTACAAGGGTAATCACGATGGAACGTTTGGTATGTATGCGTTCACGCTCCGAGTCGGATTGTGCCTGAAGGGGACTCGTTTGATAGAGTCGACCCCGATATCGTCGCCTTCGTCTGCACTCTCACAGCCTATACCTGTCGATCTGGATGGCGACATGAAGATCGATTTACTTGGCATGACCCCTTCCAGCCTGGGTTCCGCGGGCTTGAAGGCATGGAGAAATGTGTGGAATGAGTCAGAAAGCGAACCGACGCTGTTCGAAGTGTACGTCTTTTTTTTTCGTCGTGGAATTGTCTTGCTGACTCGTTCTCAGCGTCGATCCTCCCTTGGATGGTTCTCAATGCAAGTTGGCTTCACCACACAGCAATGCGATCATTGACTTGAATGGGGATTGTCTTGCTGGTCAGTTTCTATTCCGTGGGAAAGGGGCCATGTTTGAATGTCTTGCTTTTATAGACATCTTTCTCGTCTGCGACGATGGGTCGGGCAAAAAGTCGTTTCAGATATGGGTGAATAACAAGGACGCTGGGTTTTCTCTTGCGCAACACGAACCGCTTCCGTCTGGGGTGCAGGCGATCTCGTTTGCTGACATTAGTGAGTCGAGTGGTTATAGATGCGGACTGTGCACCAATGTATGCGTTGCAGATCGCGACGGAACCATCGATATGGTATTCCCGACCTGCTCGTCGGTATCGTCAACGACTGGGGTTGGTTCTGGCTGCTCGATCAACATTGCCTATAACAAGCAAATACCTGTTTGCACCTCCGCCGGGTCCCAGAATACTGATAAGCAAGGAAATCGATTATGCCGACCACACGAAAACCTTTGCCTCGCTGATGCAAACTTTAGTTTTGACTTCAGTACGAACGGGAATAACGAAGTAAGCAGGGGATCTCTGACTTGTCTTCGTAGTAATCAACCTTTTTTTACAGGATTTCGTTCAGATCCCGTTCAATTCACTAGTGCACTCCCGTTCGAGTTCTCTCCTAGTGCTTGATACTACTTTCTCGCCAGCTATCCCTCTTCCCGTTCGCATTGGGGATACGAACTTGGACGGGTTCCCCGACTTGTTGGTAATTGCAGCAACAGCGGACAGGCACACACCGAAGCTTTTGATCTCGGAACCATGTACAAAGGACCTTCCAGGGTGTGATGCAAAGGGACGGGGACGGCGTGGATTCAAGCTCCTCCAGACGGGCGCGGAGAGTCTAGAAGCCGTGTACGATGCACGGGGTGTCACATTTATGGACATTGATGAAGACGTGCGTCAGTTTTGTGTCTCGAATCTACAAAGGGGACGTAACCTGGCATTGAACAGGGAACTCTGGATATCGTGGTTCAGAGGACTGGCGCGCAGGGTCGTGGCACTGCCACGTTCATCCAGAATAATTTCTACTACGATGCGTTCTTCCTGAAAGCGATTGGTGGGTGCGATCGTTTTTATTGTGTTGTATGTGCGTTGATGGGTCGGAATAGTCTTGAATGGCGCATGTAACAATGGTTTGTGCACTACGCCGAATGGTTCGACTTATCTGGTGAGTTTCATTTACCCGTTAATCGAGTTTGACTCTCAATGCCAGACAGCCATTTGGAGTGAGCTATTCTGGGGCGTCGTACAAGTATACTGTCCTTGACACCTCTGGCCAACGGTCCGCTGCTCAAGGTAAGGAGATTGGAATGATTGAACGACGTATTCGTCCGTGTTGACGTCTCTGCCGAACAGTCGGCCAGCTCCCACAGACTTCTTACCATTCGTTGCTCACCCCATATTCGTTCTTTGGCCTTGGACGGACGAACAACTATATCGAGAATCTCTTTGTGGGATCCACGAAACACATCCAAGACCACTTTATCAACATGGAGGGCGTCATCCCAAACTCTCGTCTCGTCATTCACCCACCACCCGGTTTGAGCGAGGGATCGTGGAAACGGGAACTATTTTTGAGGCCTGGGCAGTGGATTCCTTGGGTGACGCTGACGGTCGTGGTGGCTACCGTGATACTGGCAGTCATTGTGTTTATACTGCATCTCAACGAAAAGGCAAGTTCATCCTTGGTCGTCACCGGCGAGTATCACTGACGTCGTGACACTAGCGTGAAGACGAGTTGGAGAGGAGAAGAGCATCACACCACATCAACTTTGATGCATTATAGAAAGCTTATCTTACAAGCTACGGACGTATATAATATCTTATGCTGAACCCATCCCACGAAAACCATAAACCAGTCTTTTCCAGGCTCAACTAAAGACACGAAACTTCCATTTAGCATCTTTCCCTTCGCCACCAGCCTTCTCGACTTTGCCTTCGGCTACCAGCTTGTGGAGGTGTTGGTTAACATTTCCGGCAGCAGGCTCCCATAGGTCACGGGGGTACGCTGCGTAAATCTTGGATACGATGTCCCAAGTAGAACAAGTCCCTAACGGTTGCAGTACTTGCACGATCTGACCTTCCCTCTCCATCCGATGTTTGATGTACTCCTTTATGACTTTCTGGCCGTCGTGAACGACGGGACCATGAGCGGGGTAGATGAGGGTGGTTTCGTCGATGTGCGATAACAGAGAGCGAAGGGTTGACAGATATGTTCCGAGATCTTCGAACACGGCCG
>JBBPOJ010001772.1:0-11521 GCA_038091395.1 Leccinum rimulosum
CAGGTATGGGGCGAGCAAAGTTTCGATCGGGAATAAGGGCCTCACGACGGCGTTGGCGGTGTCATCAATACGGAGGTATAGGGAACTAGAGCTTCATTTGCGTTCGTTTGACTAGACTCGGATCGTGGGCTCGCATCTCGCCATCGTTTTTTTTTTGGTTCATCACCAGGATTATCAGGTCAGCTCATGGCCACGAGACTGACGGTCGGTTGGTCGTTGCTACATTAATATTGGCATACTAGTATGATAGATCACTGCTAAACATTCGCATCAAATGCAACTGCGTATTTGGGGTAAGGAATTCTCAGAGCCAAATCTGTTCTTCAATAGATATGGAGGTGTATATCAGATATTGTTCCAATCAGACTAGGGCGGAACATGAGGAGTACATTTAATCTCACCGTCATGTTTTTTCGCTTGTGTGCTGCCGGGTTTTCATGCATATGAATCCGTCGGAATTGACGTCCGTCTAGACTCTACTACCATGCACCTCAGGTCGTACACAATTCTGCCATCGGTTTGACTAGTGGGACTTCGAACGACCCTTCCAGCGTGAGTCGCAAGTTTTGTTTCATGGACTGGTCTATGATGCAGCACTGGATGGGGGGAGGAGTGACGGGGACGTACTGGAGGGAGGATGGGGCGGAAAGAGTGAAATGAAAGGTCGCCTTTCGCTTGTTCGTGCCAGTGCATGGACTTGGAAATCTTGCGGCTCGGCTAGCCAAGAAAAGACTATGCTACATATGTCGTAGGCGCGGCATCCAAAACACACGATAGCAAATGCCAAAAAAGATTGATCTAAAAGCCGATCAAACTGGTGGCGGCCAAGTGGCGGCGGCAGATGTTCCGCCATATGTAACATGCTAATTTGGTAATGGCTCATGGTGTTTTCCTTCGACAGATAGCATACTGGTTGGCACATATGTATTGACAAAGTCCAAGGAATGCATGATTTTTCCAAGCAAGTACGAGACTTTTTTTTTACAAAAATAAGCTGGCAGTACTTACGTATACAGTACCGTCCCGACTCGGCGCCTGTATCTAAGTTCAGCTAACCCGAAGCGGTGGGAGCGGAAAGGTTAATATTTCCTCGCTTAGCACTGCGGCAGTGTCTACCGCAAATTCCCGAAAGCCGTGCCTTCCAGAAAAGTGACTCCACAACTCCATTGGCCCGTCGATTGATTCGATTCGGATCCATTGAACCCAGTTGCCCGTCCCACCGTCTCCCACGTCGGGCCTCAACCCAACTGTAGGTCCCACCGCTCAAACGTACAGCGGATTTTCTGCTGTCAACACGACGGATCAACAAACTTTAGGTTTGAGAGAGCGGCCAGGATCATTCCAACCCGCCGGTACCATTGCAATACGCTGAAATCTGCTTTCGTGGACAGGTCGAAACTCAGATCTCCCAAATTCACATATCCAATGCCCGCATTGTACACCCATCATATACCTGTCTGGTGGTGCAAATCTGCAAAGCTCCTCGTGTGCGCGTCTTCGAGTCAAATGTTCCGGGCGCTACAACAAATCCGCTCCGATCTGCGGGAATGACTGTGGTAAAGTTCACTTGGCCGTAATTGGCAGAAGATGTGGTAGCCACTGAATCGCTGATCGCCTCTCCAAAAATATTTATGCGAGTCGAAATCCGTAGACAAGCCAAGAAACCTCCTTTTTTTTACTCAATTAATGTCCTATTGCGGAGTGCGTACAAACCTCCTTCTAATTGATGATTCAGGGTGTGGAGAGCAAGGGATGGCTAAATCTCACAGAATATCGATCCAGTGGCGCCGGTCAATCACCCGTCATAGCGAGACGTCCACCTGGAATTGTGATTGGCCGCCTACCCCGTACTTAGACTAGAACCAATGGGGGCTGCTCCGTGAGCTTCTTCGCTGACCCTGGACTCCATCCCGGAACAGTCTCCATAAGGGACATGCGTACGTGCAGGTAAAATTCCGTCCGACCGTTTACATGGCACGTGTGGAGCACTGGAGGACCCATTGGTGTACATATATGACGGTCAGTTCGTCTTGAACCACACAGCTGGATCCCCCCTCTCAACCCAAGTGATTCCGTCTCAGGCAATGTCTATTCCATATGATAGTGAATTATCCCATGCTTTGGACCCGACGTATGCGAACTCCAGCCGAGAAAAGGCTAGTATGAGCGACTCCGTCCACGGGGTGAGTGAGATTTTTTTTTTTCGCTCCGCAATCGCGCTCATTTTTCACCCGCAATACAGTCTAATACCCACTCTTGCGACGCGACGAAGTCCTGTCGATGGGTTGGTGGGCAGAACTCCGAGGCCTGCATTGCCGACATCTTATGCGAGACTGTCGCAATGCATATGGGAAATGCTCATGGTATCAGAGCAGTAAAGAAATCTGACAAGATTCTATGCTTGTGGGAGAGCTGTGGCAAGTTGATCAGCGGTAAAAATATCTCCCGCCATATTCGGGAGCATCACTTGAAGCATCCTCGGATCAAGTAGAGTCCTCGTGAGTCGATATTGTATCATCGAGATCCCGAAGAGTGGTTAATCCTTTCTATAGTCATGGAATCCTCTCCACTCATGTAGGATCGTACATTCGACTATGAATATGCGGAAAGAAAATCATATGAGAGCTATGTGGATACCTAATTTTGTTTACATTCGATTTTTGACCGAATGCGGGTTCGAGATGTTGAATTGATGAATTGATTGTGAGGGACACCAGGAAGGCTGTCGTAAATATCCTCGATGTTTGTAATCCTTGTTAACAGGTACTATCCTGTTCATCAAGCACCACGACTCGCCCAAATATACCATTTGTCTCTGAACAGCAACACGTGTAGCGGAAAAAGAAATATGGAAGTATTTCTCAGTTTGAGCAGGATCGGGAAATGGAAAAGGTCAGTCTTGGGCAGATGCCGATGTTATGGAGACCTGGTTCATTGGACGCTCGACTGACCGTATGCGTTGCCGACATGGCGTCGCATGTAGAAAAATTCAAAGGAACTTATCCGGAACTTTGTTTCAAGGCGACATTCCACTTTTTCTATGGAATATCTGTCCCTGATTTCTCGGTCTCGTAGTTTTTTTCCTCTGATGAAGACGTCCCTTCCCTGCCAGTCTCATAGCCGATTGGGATCACGAGTAACCACATCTATTCACAATTCTCGTTGGATGCATATGGAAGAAGCATCCTTCAAGCCAGCACTAGCGAGGGGCCAGACTGCGATGAACTTTTGGGATGAAACGGGCATGATCCTAGCAGATTTCTAATAAAGCGGATGAGTAGTGGATACGACGCATCGCGGGTTCAGCGAACGCGGAACTGAGAGTGGGGCAGGTTTATCGTTGTCTACATACTTACTGGAATAAACACTTGCTGTGTAGGATGAGGCGCGTCTCGCTGTGTTCCAGATGGAGACGCGCTCGGGCGATCATGCCTGCTTGCTCGTCCGTCGGGACACCCCTCTCCGAGGATCAGGGTCGGGCCATCGGGCATGCGATGTACAGTACGACTACTGTACGAGTAGGGGCAGGTAAGGGAGTGGGTAGCGGTTTCGAGCCTGCGAAAGCTCTCATCAGGGAGCTTTGCCGCTACCCCGACCGCTGCCCATCCGAGTCCGTTTAGGGTTCAGCTACCAATCTTAAGCCCTATCGAGGGAGTTGGCCAGACTCGCAGAGGCGACTGAGGCGATACGAGGGCGCGACCCCGGATAGATTGGTCGCATGGTGGGGTCACACGAGTGGGGAGGAGGGAGGCTTCCTGCTCGAATGAGAGAATGAGAGAGAGAGAGAGAAAGGGGGGGAATCCCACAGGTGCTGCGGGCACACGAGACCTTTTCAGGCACTCGCCTGCGCTTTTGCGCTGCCTTGCGGCCCCCACATTGGGATCATGCCAATTGTGGGATCCCCCTTCACCATCCGTCGACAGGATTCGATGAAGCGACACAGATGCGCGACTCCGACCACCAGCCATAGGTGCGCCCATGCGAAGAGGGACTGAAGCATCTAGGGGGGCTGCCCATGGCGATCGTATTGTACATCTGGCTGTCGTTTTGCAACGCGATGGCATTTTACGACGCGGGCGAGGCGTACGCACTAAAGGCTCGTGTGAAGCGTGCACTACAGTGGTGTCTCCGGCAGGTGTCTTCGCGTGCGCAGGGATACGCGAGGAGGGTGTTGCGGATGCTCTGACGCGGTCGGGGGAAGACAAGCTGGATTATTAGCATCGACGGAGGGCTGCAAAGAGGGTTGTGGAGAGCGGGAGGCAGTGGTTGAGGCGTTCGCGAGAATGTCAAAATATAGGTACCTTTTGCTATATCATTGAATGGATATCTCAATGCTCCGGCCTAAAAGTCAAAGCCTACTCGCACTTAGCACAGAAGCTAAGCCGCCTTCGTGAACGATCGCTATGCGAGAGAGGAGGAAGATTGAGACCGAGTTCGGGGGACAGAACGAATGAAAGACACAGAAAGAAATGGTGTGAAACAACTGTCCGGCGAGGGGGGAAAAGCGGAAGACCGGACTTCCGAACCCAGATGATGTGCTATAGTGAGCATGGGGAACTAGAATCGCCTGCAAGGAAGAGACAATGGGTTGATAACGAGTATTCCTAACCCAGAGTTGGACAGACTCGGATTTCCTCGTCTAAAAATCCATGACCAAATAGCGACGACGCGTGCGCATTGAAAGGCGAGCAAGATATCGTAGCGGCGCAAGCGCCTGTCCCCGACTCTTTGAAGTCTGCAAACGATGGATATAACCCGCCAAAAAATATTTATGAACAAAATAATAACACGCTACAGTTTCAAAATATGCACATGATATTCCGGGCAGTACAGAGGGTCATAGTAGATAGTACTCGGTAGTAGAATGCGGAACATTGGTCGGAGGGCAATCCTCCTCGTTGACTCGGAATACTCTGAGTTCGTCGACAGGGAGTTTATTGATGTACCTAGAAAACAGAAAATTAATAGTCAACGGCGTATCTCAACACCTCTGAGATCTACTCACATAGCTTTCCCTCAATCTCTGTGGTGAATAGGAGAGGAGAGGATTACAATATGATGGACACCGGCACCACTTCTTTAATCTTATACCGACAGCATCCAAACAAGAGATCTAAAACAAGTCACCTGATCGAATATTTTATTTCTATATTTCTATTGTTTTATTCCTTCGTGAGAAAAATGTGCATTCACTTTTACCGTGTACCTGACCGTTTGCTTTCGACAAAACCCTCCCTTCCCACTTCGTGGGAGTCGGGGATCGATGAAATCGAGCGGGCACAGGGTACCTGCGTGAGAGTGGATGTGTGTGCCAGGCGATTCAGGCGTACCGAAAGTGTATCAAGACGTCCACATGCCAATGGACAACAATGACGACAGGTTCATCGCAGCCTACGGAAAAACGACATTCTCAGTCTGGGACGCTGCATCCCACCAACACCTTGCGACGGTGAAAACGTCAGCCTTATCTCTCACGTCGCCCATAGCCGTCTCGCCAAACTACGACATCGCGGTTGCCCCAAGCAGCCTGAGGATCATTCTTCGACATCTTTTGGACACCACTACTGCGACAACGTGAGTTTCCAAATTCTATCAGATGTCAGACTGCAAGTCTAGAGGAAATTATTCAACGACTCCTTGACCAGCTTGCAGCTGCTTCATCTCCCATCAGCGCACAGCATGATAGCACAACTAGATAAATCTGCTCAAGGACTCCGTGACCAGCTTGCTACGGCCAACAAGGAAAAATAAAGCCTCGCGCGCACCATTCAATCACATTTCGCTCGAGAGGAAAACCCCAGTGCGTTCAGTCCACGTTTACTCCCACTTCGCTAACAGTCGCCTACCACCGCACAGCCAATCAACTCGACGACACCGTCCGATCACTCCGTACAGAGCTTGATGCTCAGAAAACAAGTTCCGGTGCGTTTATTATCAGTCCGTACAATTATTCACCAACATCACCGATATCATTGTGAAATGTTGCAAGGCGCGAGCAGGTTTACTGGAGGCGTCAGCGTTACCATCTGACTTGCAATTCTGCGTAATTGATAGTAGCGACGGTGCGATCAGATTATTGAACGTGACCCATCGAACTACAAAGGCTACAAGAGGAAACATTCCGTGTTACATACCATGGGCCGCTACAAGGAGGCGTTCAGTGCAGTCGAGATGATGTTGTCAATGATGAAGAACTCCGGACTCACAAGTTTGCGGTGAGCCCGTTGCCAGATTTAACCCGCGTGCAAATTCAAATTGATGTCGTTCTCATACTAGGCCTTCGAAGTCGATATCTCGATACTCCACTCATACGACAAGGTCGTTGATGACACCATCCGTGACATACCCCGCGTGCTCATCGACACCCTCATTGTTCGTCTCTGATAAAACACAGCAAGCCTCTGCGTTTGAAGAGCTCCTGATCTTTGTACATGTCTCTCTTTGAGTGGTCCAGTGAGTTCACAACGCATTTTCGTCTTACCGATCGTCTCGAATTTTTGCCTCTTCCCAACCCCGGAACGATGAAAGGTCGACCAGATCCTTTTCCGGTGGCTGGCCATCATACATGCGGTGCGGCTCTACGTTAGCCTGACTCATCGAGAGTGCTGTAGAAGAACGGTTCAACCACAATGCCGCCATAGTTCCCTGAAAGCGATGGAGTTGAAACAATAGTCCGTGTCCGAGATGCGCTCAGGTATGTCAGTTCACCTGTGCTTACGCATAGAGGTTCGACTTCTCATGCACTTGTAGACCCTACTTCTATTGCGGCTGTGGGGATGCATATACCTGACGACGGGAATCTGTCAGAAGGACATGCGACTACCTTCAAAAAATTTCAACCTCTTTAATAAAAAAACTACCTTGGCCTCTTAGCCTGGGCCGACAACCCGACTCCAGTTGGTAAAGCGGCGTCCCACGTTAGTCTGGGGGACAAGAAGATCAACGTCAAGTTTGATACCGTTAGCAAGCAGATGAGGGGATGTACATTAGAAGCAGTGACGAGGGAACGGCATGGGGACGATGGTGTGCGGATCGTCAGACTATTGTAAGACGTGGGGAAGATGGATGAGAAACAAGTGTGACTCATCTCAGCAAACGTGCATATAGCTGTTGCTCAGTCGTTTTTTCTGTAGGCACGTCGACTTGACAAAAACCTACTCGGCGCTCCTCGCGAGTCTCTACAAGACGCTGTTCAACATTGACATGCGTCGACTAGCGAAGGAAGAGGAGGCAAACGTCAAGGCTGTCCTGATGAAACGAGAGCGCACGGATGTCGCTCAGGACGCAAGCCTGTTGACGCACATGGAACGGGAGGTGTTGGCGGAGTGGGAGCGGAAACGGGAGATGCTGGACGTGTTAGAGATGCGGGTGGAAGAAGCGGTGTTTATTCTGAGGGATCTTGGCTTGGGTGTTGGTAGGATGATGCGTAAATGCGTAGAACACCGGCAATTCGGGGTGTTAGATGACGACTTAACCGCAACTCGAATGCTGGAGATTGGCCAGAGTGGGAGGGAGAGAATGGAACGGTCCAGCTGTCAACTGTTGCCTTTGAGGATGGCGTCGCTGTCCGTCGTTCAACCATCATATGCGTTCTCAAGCCTCACTGGCAAGGACGTGCCTAGAAAGCGTGCAGATGCATTACCTACCATTTCTCACTTTGGTGCTCTCTGTCCTCGATATGCCTCATGCCGGTGGTTCCATCTTCTGTCGTCGTTGAAAGGTGGAGGGTATGTGAAAATGTGCATGTGTTGTGAGCGCGTGTCGAGTCAGATCCTCTGATGGCGTTCAAGGGTTAGTGCATTTGGAGCACACAATCGGAAGGAGGATCTACAGACGTGTACAGCATGGAAGACTCGGAGTTGTTTCTTGAATGCGCCCATGGAAGTTGGTCTACATTTCGAGGATCACGTTTCTATTTCAGTTCTGCGTGATAATAATCAGATAGTGAGGCCGGGAGAACATCTGACGAAAAGATACGAGAGACACCATCCTCAGGATCCTCGACCGATAGGTGGGGTATCTTCAAGTTGTTCAGACACCACGATAGCGATATTATGGTACGCATGAAGGCGAGCGCCCAGGGCACAGGGTACCTGCGCGAGAGTGAACGAGCGTGCATGTGTATGTCAGGCGATAAAGGCGTACCCGAAAGTGAACAACCAGACATTCTCCTAGTCTGGTGACCAGCCCGTCTATGTATATGAGGCCTGAGGTTTGTTTGGTCACGGGGTGGCAAAGTAAAATTGCTTCCACTTTGGCAGGGAGCGCGGATTCGCACGGTCAGGCCATAGATAACCCAAATTTAGACGTAGTCAAAGTCACGTGGAAGTATGATAAGTCCTTATCCGACCGACTTAGACTCGCGACGCGTCTTGTCAGTTAAACCAGAGTCTATTAGATCGCAAAATCACTCGTCTGGATGAATCGAGCAAGGAACTCAGCAGCATGCTTGTAGCATCTGAAGGCTCGGTCGATCAATTGACACAGACCATCAAGGCACTACGCGCAGGCATTGATCTACCCGAAAAGAGCTCCGGTGCGTTTCGGACCGTTAAGTAACGACTGACGGCTCTCTGACCCGTTTTCAGTATCCATTGCGCGAAAAATAAACGAGCTGGAGATTACCACCCAAGAACTCAGTTGCCAATTCACCACATGCAAATATGCCCTCAGTGTATAGGACAAGAAGCATGAGTGTGAACCGTTGTACGCCGAGGGTCGCATATATGATGCTGCGCTGCACATTGCGAGTATGGTAGCTGAGGATCTATCGCATAATGAACCGGCCATGGGTTGGTTGAAAGGTGAGCTTGTGTATCTTATTATATTCAGTCCGTACCATCAAACTTTACTCAACGATGCGCACCAAGGTTTCGGGAGATCGGGGATCAGGTGTCAAGTTCCAAGAAACATGACGAGGCTCCTTCAGTTTACTCCAACATCTTGCCGCTTACTCCCTCGGATGCGGAAGGTGTGCTGACGGGATGGGCGACAAACATCAGTGACATCATAGCCAAATGCTGCGAGGCGCGAGTGGGCGTGTTGAAGGGTAAACTCGTCAACGTCACCCAGGTATGAATTGATCTCCACAGCGCGTCGAGTCGGCGGTATTGACTGCACAAACAGATCATTAAACCCGACCCATCGAACCACAACGGATTCAAATGGAAACATGCGGTCCTGCACAGCCTAGGGCGTTACAAGGAGGCATTCGACGCATTTAAGACGATGCTGTCGAGGGTGGAAAAATCGTTTAACCCACAAGTTTGGGGTGAGTCGTTCTCATTCATGTTGCGCATATGGCGTGGGTTGATATCGTATCGACAGCCATGCGGAATTGTTATCTCGACCCGACTCCAGCGATTCGCCAGATCGTTGAGCAAACCACCCGTGATATACCCCGAGCACCCGTTGAAACCACCGCTGGTCGTCTCTACGACAAGCCGATGCAAGCTGCGGCTTTCGGACAAGTCCTCGCTGCATTCAATGAGCTGCGGTCTTTCATGATGACACGCGATCGGCTCGACCTTGCACACATTCAAGAGGGAGGTGGAAAGATTTTCGAGTATGTCATGTTCTCGCACAGGTGGCAGCCACCCCAGCCAGCATTCCAAGTCGAGAATACCGCCATCTATGGACTGGTACCCAGATCCCCTACGATCGACAAACTCATCCGCTTCTGCAACCTCGTGCAACCTCGCAGTTTCAGGTGGGCATGGAGCGACACGTGCTGCGTTCACCAGAGCGACAGGGCAATTCAGCAAGAATCGGTCGTTGCCATGCTCCAGTGGTGTTGTCGTGCGGCACTGACAGCCGTCCATCTTGTCGGAGTTTTCTCGGAATCGCAGGAGCCCGGGTCTCTGTGGAAGATCATCCGGAACACGCGCGGATGGACGCATCAGGAGTACCTTGCTTCAAGGGTCATCCAATTTTACATGCAAGATTGGAAGCCGTACTCGGTCTGGAGATGTTCAACCGCGAGGAGTCACTTGCCATCCCCGCAGAGATGGAACGGGCAGTTGCCGAGTTTATTACTCAGGCCCTCGCCACGCTTCAGCCGGGGCTGTGGAGGGTGCGCGAGAAGCTCTACCTTGCTTCAAAGTGCCAGACAACGCAGAAGGAGGATGTTGCGTGCTATGTGTTCGGCACACCTTTGGTGTCGCACTCCCGGTCAAATGTGGGGAAGGCACGCGAGCAGCCCGTCGTCTTCTCGAGTACATCCTGCCCAACCGGGTGGCGTCGCACTTTTCTCCTGGACTGGGGCTGGCAACTCGAGCAGCAGTGCCAGCAGCTACCTCCCTGCCGACCTCACTGCCTGTGACCAGATCGAGCCCCCTCACGTTCCGCAACTCATCAAGACTGCCGAAATGGACGGGATGACCGTGGGTTTGCAGTCGCCGTTACCCGACCCATCGCCCGCGGTTCAGCTGCACGAACGGCTGCATGGCCTTCCTTCTCTCTCGATCCTCGCTGGTCGACTCCACCTTCGGGGACTTGATTTCTCTCTGGCATCCCTCACCGCTATCGCAGCGAAAATTGGACCGGATTCAACCGTTCGTGCTTACCATGCTACCGCGCCCACCCTTAGCGACGTACGCATCGAAAGCGCCGGCGATTTAATCGGAATGCGCGACCTGGTCCTCATGCACCTTTGGGTCAGTCCCCTTGTGGATGGGGATCCCTCTGGCGGGGCTGCTCAGTTTGATCCAGCCATGCGCGGCTTACGGCTGGTGGCTCAACCGAAGCAGCCGTTTGGTGCGCTGTTGCTTGCTCCTCCGGAGCGCCTGCTGTACAGACGCGCCGCGACGGACGGCTTTATCAAGGTTCAGATCCAGGAAGAGACGGCGTTGGGGCAGTTGATGGGCAGCGCGCGTATAGTTGACGTGCAGTAAGCCTGGGTTGTTGTTTGGTTTGGTTTTTGTGTACGGCGAGCTCCTTTGTATCCCCCTCTGGGCTTTTGTTTGTACCCTTCGGAACGACTTTCAAGCAAGCGGCGGTACCATCTTCAGAACGATCGACGTCGCTGAGGGGAATATGGCATGTGAAAATGCGCGTGTGCGTCGAGTCTGAGCGGGCGACGTGTCCGTTGATGGCGTTCGAGGGCTAGTGCTTTTGGAGCACGGGGATCAATGAACGGGTGCGATGGGGAGCAACTATCTGTTGAGCACGTCGGTCGGTCTACCAGTTCTGGGCGACAACAACCAAATAGCGACGCCAAAGCCTGGCTCCGTGGAGAAGATCTGTGAAAAATGTCGAAACTCCTGCTGCGAGTGTGGAGACGTACCTGGAGAGCAGCGTTGATGAAAAAGGTACCGGCGTTGGAGAGGACGAAGAGGGTGGTTTCTATGCTGGCGGGGTTCTTAAGGAGCTGGATGCCGCGTTTCATGGCGGGGTGCTGCCAGAGTGAGGTGCATCAGGAAATACCTCCCCCGGATAATTGCCACAATTTGTAACATTTTCAACAAATTGTGATATTTTCAACATTTTGTATAGAATATCTACTATTAGTTGTCAATTCTAG
>JBBPOJ010001773.1:0-11513 GCA_038091395.1 Leccinum rimulosum
GGAACACGCCAAGATGAATCATTATTCGTCTGCTCGACATATAGATGAGATAACATACGCGTCTGCCTGAACCAGGAATCCCCGACGCCGTACCAGCAGCAACAGCGAGAAGAATGAAGCTCTTGATCAAGTACATAACGAGTGGGTGGGTTTGTGATACGAACTGAAACTTGAAACCGTCAGAGATGTTGTCGTCACTGAGTGATCCAAGCTTTTCAAACGAGGTTTATATATATACCTCTTGATCTTCATATAGAATGATGGAATACCACTCGAATGACATGTCCTGTTTCGATCAATCAAGCTTTCAAGCAGCTGGAGTCACCTTCAAGTTTTGTGTCATCTCAACCGCTGTTCCGCTTCGAGCAACTTAGAGCCCACAGTTCGGACTTGAGAGAAGCCATAACTCTACTGCTGCCAGTATTCAACCTTTCGTCGAAGTCGTGCTCTGCAGTGCAACTTGAGAAGCGATAAAAGACACATCTAACATCAAATGATCAGTGATTGGCCAAATTTGATTTTTCCAATCGTGACGATGAAACAACCTGGGGCCCGGACGCCGAAAGTGATGGCATTGGTGCTTGTACATGCTATAAGTGAAGTGAGTACTCGATTTCTTGCCCAATTACAAGCTGTGCCGCTAGTAGTCAAAGATTGGCTTGTACTGCTCAGAGTCGGCGCCGTCATTGTCTGGCCGGTCCATACTGCCATGGTGATGGCGGGCAGTTTTATCTCCGGTGTAGTACTTTTCCATCAAATTCCAGCCTCCGAGTCAACCGTCGAATCTCTGTGATGATACGGTTCATCCGAGTCAGGGACTCCGGGCGTGGTGTGTGTCGCCGGACCGGTGACTTGAAAGCTTCAATGAATTTGTTCCCTGAAACCTCGGGTCATCATCACTCTGCAGTTCACGCACGTTAGTCTGATGACCAGGTGTGTTGCACGGGACACCATTGGGGATAAGTGACTGACGCGATGTGTCATTGCAGATTGTGCTCATATTTTATTTTGATGTCCTGTGGGGACACCTGGGTCCAGGTCTGCCCGGAAGGCCTTAATATATTTTGCAACACCCGGAAGAATTCAAGCATTGCCAGTGCTGCCGTCCACTGCCAAGCCGACGGGCTCCTCAGAGGCAGCGCTGTCCATCTTGATTCTTGATTAATCGATTCTTGGCCGCATGCAAGGGGTATCACGAGGAGGTGCACGAGGGAATATCTTGTGCCAAGAGCAGAGCAAGACGGGACCCTGTTGAGCTGAACAATGTATGCAGGGCGGGCGAGTGAAAAAGTTGTCCCCACTAGCACTGGCAGTGATCAGGCCGGCGTGTATCGGTTCTGTGGCAGTGTTGTTTACTGTAAACACCGCCCGGGTGTTTCCGGTGAGTACCGAGTAGGCGCCGATGGCATATCACGAAGGTTCCACCATGCGGTGAGTGGGATCACGGATTCACAGCTATATCTATATATGATGTTTCGTCCAACGCTGAGATGCCGACTCATGGTCGCACGATGGCGTAACTATATTCATCGATTACAGTAAGCATATCGAATCATTCCGAGCGCGCAAGCGTTTCGCATGAAAAATCGTGTCGGTATGTACATACTCCATGCATCTCCAGAGACACATGAGCAATTAAGTAAATTAAGGTGTCTGCTCAGAGCCTCAGTCTCGAAGAGTCGATCGCCTGAGAGCAGGGTGTCGATGGAAGAGAACGTAAGCATGAGGTGAGGTACGTCACTAATGACCTCAACAGCAAGGATCCCTGACACTAATGTTAGATATTATCCCGAGAAATTTCAATACCTATTCCATAGTACAAGGGCAACCCAGGTACATTCCGGCTCTGCATGCGCCATATGACCCTTCGCAACCGTTGTCAAAGCAAGAGCCAACGTAGCCATCTCCGCTACCACATTTGTTGCAAGGGCATCCATAGTACGTGCCCTGCATGCACATCCCGAGTACCGACGTACTGGTGAGAAAGGCGCCCTCGCAAGCTGCGTCCAAGTGCGTTAGCAGCATGATCAAGATACAGATGGATGGAATTGACCATTTTCGTAGCAGCTGCCGATGGTGTTCCCGCAATTGTTTCCTGCCGCTGGTGTCTGGCGCTTGAGAATACCATTTTCCTGGGACAAATGCGTCAGCGACCGTTATCAAGTTAAAAAAGATAAGGAGCGACATACCGCTCGCCTGTCTACACCGGGTATCGCAGTTCCCAATGTAGCAGCAGTAATGAGGACGACGATGAAGCTCTTGACAAAGTACATGGAAAAGTGAGCGGATGGGAGGAGTCAGACCAGCTGAACGTTGTAAAGTGTGATGGTGATCTTCCAGAGATACTGAAGTCGTCAAGCGACTGCCCGAGATTTATATACTTATCCATCCTTACCTTAATTTTTTTTGTTGATAGGCTGAAACGGTTTCATCACGAAGCGGCCGAGTCAGGGACTTCGGGCGTGGTGTGTGTCGCCGGACCGGTGACTTGAAACTGCTTCAATGAATTTGTTCCTGAAACCTCGGATCATCATCACTCTGCAGTTCACGCACGTTAGTCTGATGACCAGGTGTAACAGTTGCACGGGACACCACTGACGCGATGTGTCACGTCATAGTATCGTAAGACAAATAAGGTGCGCACGAGTCGAAATAAGTTGTCAAGAAGTGCCGACGTCGGCGCACACCTTGCTTGTTCTTGGCAAGGGGACTCGCAGGTCGGATTTGAACGCACGGTCCGGGGAACGTTATGCTCATTGTCTGTCCAGTTCGGTGAATGAGGCGACGGGCGCGCTAAAGGTGAGGGTTGAAAATCCACTAGCTCAGAGAGAGAAGATGGAGGGATGGTATCGGTCACTGGAGTTTTCCGGTAATCCATTCTTGCTTAGGGTCAATTTGAAGACTGGCGCATACGTATTACGTGCACGCCGATCGGAGAAACAAATTGTTGAGGTGTACGGGTCACTGAGGGCAGTTGATGAAGCTCGCAAGATGATCAGGGACGTCAAGAAGCTTGCTTCATTGGAATATGCGGTCGCGCCTCCGAGACATTTTTCATGTGAGAAGGGCTGCAGCAGACGCTTGGCGAGAACTTAATGTCAAGTCTGTTGATGTCGTCAATATAACTGTTTCGGGTGGGGAGGCAAGGCATGCTCTGGATCGCATCACTCACAAACAAAACTTGCCCAATATGAGTATCCGCTGAATCACTAGAATCGGGTTCGGGACGCGTCACCGAGGAAATTCAGGGGTAACTGGTCCGAAGAGTCGACAGCAGATGAAACGAAATGGCACAGGCAAGGGATGCAGTATATGTAACCACAGCCAAGTTCAAGGTGCGGAGAGGAAACAATATCGTGCAACACCCGGAAGACGTCCACCAAACCGACGGGCTCCTCAGAGGCAGCGCTGTCCATCTTGATTCTTGATTCTTGGCCGCATGCAAGGGGTTTCACGAGGAGGTGCACGAGGGAATATCTTGTGCCCAGAGCAGAGCATGATGGGACCCTGTTGAGCTGAACAATATTGTATGCAGGGCGGGCGGGTGAAAATAGGCTCGGTTCTGTGGCAGTGTTCTGTTTACCGTAAACACCGCCCGGTTGTTTCCGGTGAGTAACCGAGTTTGAAGGCGATGGTACTTTTCCGCGGAATGTGAGGAAACCTTGTTAATCCAGCACCGAAGATCTCAGGCTACGCCGCTGCGGACGACTCCCGTGGCGAGAACATCCATATCCTTGCCATAGCATAACTCGTCACTTTATCATTAATGTTCCACCATGCGGTGAGTGGGATCACGGATTCATGGCCTATATGTATATATATATATGATGTTTCGTCCAAGACTGAGATGCCGACTCATGGTCGCACGATGGCGTAACTATATTCATCGATTACAGTAAGCATATCGAATCATTCCGAGCGCGCAAGCGTTTCGCATGAAAAATCGTGTCGGTATGTACATACTCCATGCATCTCCAGAGACACATGAGCAATTAAGTAGATTAAGGTGTCTGCTCAGAGCCTCAGTCTCGAAGAGTCGATCGCCTGAGAGCAGGGTGTCGATGGAAGAGAACGTAAGCATGAGGTGAGGTACGTCACTAATGACCTCAAGTTGCAGCAAGGATCCCTGACACCAATGTTAGATGTTATCCCGAGAAATCCCAATACCTATTCCATAGTACAAGGGCAACCCAGGTACATTCCGGCTCTGCATGCGCCATATGACCCTTCGCAACCGTTGTCAAAGCAAGAGCCAACGTTGCCATTTCCGCTACCATTGTCACATCTGTTGCAAGGGCATCCATAGTACGTGCCCTGCATGCACATCCCGAGTAACGACGTATTGGTGGGAAAGGCGCCCTCGCAAGCTGTGTCCAAGCGCGTTAGCAGCATGATCAAGATACAGATGGATGGAATTGACCATTTTCGTAGCAGCTGCCGATGGTGTTCCCGCATATGTTTCCTGCCGCTGGTGTCTGGCGCTTGAGAATACCATTTTCCTGGGACAAATGCATCAGCGATCGTTATCAAGTTAAAAAAGATAAGGAGCGACATACCGCTCGCCTGTCTACACCGGGTATCGCAGTTCCCAATGTAGCAGCAGTAATGAGGATGATGAAGCTCTTGACAAAGTACATGGAAAAGTGAGCGGATGGGAGAGTCAGACCAGCTGAACGTTGTAAAGTGTGATGGTGATCTTCCAGAGATACT
The DNA here is from genome assembly GCA_038091395.1 of Leccinum rimulosum. Lineage (NCBI taxonomy): Eukaryota > Fungi > Basidiomycota > Agaricomycetes > Boletales > Boletaceae > Leccinum > Leccinum rimulosum. The sequence goes on from JBBPOJ010001773.1 coordinate 4,711, forward strand.
GAAGTCGTCAAGCGACTGCTCGAGATTTATATACCTATCCATCCTTACCTTGATCTTTTTTTTTTGTTGAAACGGTTTCATCACGAAGCGGCCAATGATGGCCGAAAGGTAGCGGACTAGGTTGATGCAGAACTGTCAATGTGTTGATGCATCAGTCAACGACCTACCTGCCTGCTCCGCTCAGATGCATGTGGTGCTCGCCACTGAAGCCTTGGGCGGTGCCGGCTTCAACAAGCCTATCACACCTAGTAGACAAGGTCAAGCTTCAAAGCTTGACGCGCGTGCCCTCGCATATGGGACAGAGGAAAGAAGAGAGCCACCTCCGCTCTGTCCCCGTCAGACTCTTCACACACAAGTCTGGTACTAGTAGGCTCCGATATAGTTGCTTGTAGAGACACCCGACCATTCGAGAATAAATAATAACAGGGTTTTAGACTTCTAGCACTTGAAGGCGAGTCTGAGACTCTGGAGTCACAATCATATGTAGTATCTTGTCTGTTGGGAACGAGTAGTCCGAGTCGGGAGGAGGTCTGAACGTTGAAATTTGGCACCTAAGTCAGCGTTTTTCGCCTGTTTACAGGAATTCACTGTAAAGTAATACTTATTTTCAGTTTATACTGTAAAAGACATGATATCTTGCAGGTCCTATAGAGTTGCACTTATTGTCCATCCAATTGGAAGACGGAGAGTGAAGAGGGAATGCCAATCACAAAGGCGATAATGAAATCAGTAAATCGTATACCTTCACCGATTGAGCATATCGAATCGTTTCGAGTGCGCAAGAGTTTTCCATGAAAAAATCGTCTCAGTATCATGTACAAACTATTCTATGTATCTCCAGAGAGGTACAAGGATAAATTAAGTAGATTAAGGCGTCCGATGTCTCGAAGAATCGACTGCCCGAGCAGGGTGTAGACAGAAGAGAACGTAAGCGTGACTCGTGAGGCCCAGGTGCCAGTGAGGCACGTCGCTAAATCATGACTTCGACAGCAAGGATCCGACACCAACGTTAGATATTGTCCCGTGAATTCCTAACACCTATGACCAGTCAGAGCAAGGGCAGCCTAAGAAGGCTCCATCCATGCATATGTTCTCTTCCCCATCGCAGCCGTTGTCAAAGCAAGAGCCAATGAAGTTGCCTCCGCTGCCACATTTGTCGCAAGGGCATCCATAGTACGCGCCCGCCATGCACGTCCCGAGGGTCGCATAAATGTTGGAAAAGGTGCCTTCGCAACCTGCGACCAAGTACATCAGCGTCGTGGTCAAGATACAGATGGGTAGAGTTGACCATTTTCGAAGCAGCTGCCGATAGTGTTCCCGCATAAGTTTCCTGTCGCTGGTATTCCCTGGCGCTCGAGGATACTACTGGTGTTCTGCAGACACATGCACAATAAACGACCGTTATCAAGTTGACAAAGATATGGAGCGACATACCGCTCGCCTGTCTACACCGGGTATCGCAGATCCCAGTGTAACAGCAGCAACGAGACCGATGAAGCTCGTGACAAGATACATGGCGGAAAAATGAGTGGATGGGAGGCGTCAGACAAGCTGGACGTCGGGAAATGTGATCTTCCAGAGATGCTGAAGTCGTCAAGCGACTGCTCGAGATTTATATACCCACCCATCTTTGATCCTTATTTCTTGATCGGCTGAAACTGTTGCATCACGCTGCTTGAAAACTTTAAATAACGATCGAAATGCCTACTTCTAGCGGACTAGGTCGATGGAGAACTGTCAATGTGTTGATCATCAGTCAACGACGTACCTCCGGATGCACTACCACCGTTGTGTGTCCAATTTATAAACCATACAGTTCAGAACCCAAGGGAAGTCAACCGTAGAGCCATGTGTTTCGATGTTCGACGCAACTTGACAAAGCACATAAGTATCTAAAGAGGTCAAACAAATGATCGGAAATACGAGATGCGAGCAAGTTTCAGCTAAAATTGTCACACGCAATAGGACAAACGAATGTTAGAGGGATAATGGTCGGTGTACACACCGCGAACACTTCGTGTGTTTGGAGCCGAAGAATACAAGAAGCGAAATTGGCCGCGCGACGCACGACTCGCCATCCTGATTCACAGAAAAACTTGTTGTAGAGGCTATAGCCATGCAATTTGTGGAGTTAAAGACGCAACGAAAGGTTTGAACTGGTGTGACAAAAGGAGTTTCACTGCTGAGCAGCGTGTTATGCTCGTGCTGAGAATCATCTGAGATTCCGCCAAGGGAGATATCATCGTGAATCAGGGGCATGTGCCGGGTGTGACAGGCCGTGTCAACCTCGTCCACCGCAGCCGCCTCCTGGACAACCCCTGACAGTGATCACCCTCAAGGAAACGAGAGCAAGTAACTGGAAAGGTGTTCTTCGGAAATATCCGCCGTTCGGTAAAAGTATACATAGACTCACTGATGACGTATTCAAATTAAATGCTGTTCAAAGAGCTGTCAGTATTCAATCTCTTAGTTACTAAGGTAATTCATTGCATCCACCTCGACAAAGAATTCAGCTCGGAGACTTGAGATAATCATGCTAACATCCCATCAGGCCATAGGGACCCGCCAATAAGACTGTCCCAGAGCCATGTACAAACATCATGCTGACATAAACAAGGGTGTCAGTGAATCAACGATGCGGCCATATTAATTGATCGGAGAGCGTACCTGGCTGTTTGAGTCTGCTCGAGTCAACCCTAACCATGGCTAATCGACTAGGAGGAAAACTGAGGGATCCAACCGGAGACCACTTCGAGAGGAAAAATGAACTTGCGGTGACTCCCTCGACTGAGTCTTATAGCAGTTAGTCGCGGGTCTGCCCGTGGATCGTGATTTTGAAACATTGATCAACGGAGAACCAGAGCTGAAGGGATTCTCGCCCGTCTCTTTCGGTCGAATGCCCACTGCACTCTCCCACGTTATTAAGTTTCTAGGCGAGCCTATTCATGCGTCAGGAGATGGGCAGGCAAAATGTGCCGGAATATGTGCGAAGAGGGATGCTCGGGCTGTCTAATCTGCTTGCTCGTCCGCCTGGCACCCCTCTCCGAGGATTGGGGTCGGACCACCGACACGCTCGGGCGACGGTGTACAGTACGAGTAGGGGGGCAGGTAAGGCAGCGGGATAGGCAGCGGTTTCGAGCCTGCGAAAGCTCTGGGGCTACCCCGACCGCTGCCCGTCCGACGCCGTTTAGGGTAACCAGTTTCCGATCTTGACCCCTATCGAGGGAGTTGGCCAGTTTGCAGAGGCGCCAGAGGCATGCAAGAGGCGCGACCCCGGATAGATCGGTTGCGATTCGGGATGCACGAGTGGGGAGGAGGGAGACCTCCGGGATGTACTCCAGGAAAGGGAGAGAGGATTCCCCCAGGTGGTGTATTTCATGTTGAACTATCTATCCAGGCCAAATTTACCAGTACTTACTGTTCCATCACACATTCTTCACTTGCTCCTCGAGCCAATCCCAAAGCTTTCCGCCGAGCTCAGGGTCTTGTGTCTCCTTCAAAGGCCTGGCAACGCGCGCCCAAGGTACGAGATACTAGAGAAGGAAGACAAGTCTTCAGTACCCCCGCGGCAGCTCCGACACTAATGACAGAGATGTACTTTACCACCGAGTCCCTCCGCCTCTGGCATCGTTCCGGCGTAGAGCTGCGTCAATGAGCCAAATGGCGTATCATACATGAGGATGTAAGCCTGCCGACGCGTCATGGTCATTCAATGATAAATAACGATATCCAGGGATGGTCGACCTACCGCGATGGACGTCACAAACGAGGGTAAGTGGCGCTGCAGATCCGACTTGATGTTCCCGGGATTAAGAGAGGTAGACACAATGCCCTGGTCACCGTACCGCCGTGCAAGTTCGAGTGCAACGACCACGTTTGCCTACCCCGTTCGTACCATTAAGACGTCAGATACGCTTAGCCTAAAGACAGGGCTATAAAGCGGTACATACGAATTTGCTCTGGGAGTACAGCGAACCTGAGCCTTTTGTTCGTCGATTTGGCGAGTCCTCGAACGTGTCAAAGTCGAGGCGACCAAAGAGGTGACCAGACGAGGAAGTGGTGACAATGCGTGTCTTGCAGTCCGAGCTCGTCTTCGCGGTGGCAATCATAGTTGGGAGGAGAAGCTTTGTAAAGTAGTGGTGTCCTATTTGTGGACGTCAGGACGCAAGGTGGAGCAGAAGGTAGCAGGATGGAGACATACCCAGAACGTTCGTGCCGAATTGGAGGTCGTATCTATCTGCAGTGAGCCATTCGATTGGGGGGAGCATGACACCGCTGCCGAGATTTCTGTTGTACAAAACGTTTGATCTCGAGTCTCAGGCACACTCACGCATTGTTGAAGAGAATATGAAGCTGCGATTCTTTGCTATATAATGTAAAGTATATCAACACCAGTGGCTAGGGTCGAGCAGAACGCACGGACCTCAAGAACTCCTCCGCAGCCGCTTTGATGGCTTTCAAATTTGCCAAGTCAAGGCGCAAATAAATAGCCTCGTTGCCCGTATCTTGTTTGAGTTGGCGGATCGTGTCTTTGGAGTGCGCCTCATTTCGTGCTGCAATGTATACTCGCGCTCCATGAGCTAGGAGGGCCTAGTGACGCGCCTTAGTAACAGCACAACAGAAAAACGGATGTTTGAGAACACGGAACGTACCCTGACCGTTTCCTTCCCAATGCCTGTGCTACCACCTGTGACGATGACTACCTTGCCTGTGAGGTCAGGGATGTCTTGGACGCTGAAAGTCGGCTTAGAAGGAAACGCTTCGTAGAACCAGGTCTTGAGTGTGCTCAGCATGACAGATGTCGACGCTTATGTAACTCAGGTAGATTTGTCCCTTTGAAATTGACCATGACTCCGACGGACCGAGTTCCGTTTTGCGCCGCGTTCTTGCGACGCGATTCATCCATTCATCAGTTTGACCGATGATTATAAAGTAGGTGGATGTTTCACCCCCAGTCCTTTCCACGTCTCCACAATGCGATTCATTACGATAACCATATTTGCAGTCACCGGCAGCCTGGTTGTTCTGGCAATTGCGAACCCCATACCAAGCTGGAAGACGGGTGGCATAGCCATACCGCTCGTCAGAGAGTCTTCCTTTCTGGACCCCAAAAAAACCACTGATCATGACGCCATCAACTCTCATAGTATATCAGTCAGGGAGTACGTGGAATGAATCGTGTCATCTCGTCTGCTCAGGGCTTCTTTTTTTTTAGGAAGATCCTTAGTGGCCTAGACAATTACGAGATGAACACGGGGACGATGCATCCTTTCGCTGTGAAACGGACTCGGAGCGACTCGGAGTCCGGACTCGGAACGCTTGGCCCTAGGATCCCGCTGGTCCCTTATGAAGATAATATGTGGATGGGCGAGATTTCGATTGGCACTCCTGCCAAGACCTTTAAGGGTGAGTTATCCTTGTATTATTTCGATATATATGTTAAAACTAATCCACGTCACAGTCCGCATCGACACTGGTGCAGGGTGGGTACTTTCTTTTAGTTCATACATCTGTTTTGTTCAATCCAACACAGCGGTATGTGGGTGCTGCAGACTGGCTGTTCGGGGATTTACGGAGATCGCGACCTTTGGGATCCCAAGTCATCCAAATCTGCCAAGAACCTACAGATACATTTTCGGTCCCAATATGCAGATGGACTTATAGTCGAAGGTGATCAATATACTGATAATGTAACCATCGCTGGATTCACTGTATGTTTTGTATCGCATAAGAACATAACCATTGAATTCTGACGCCAAACCAGGCAGACCCACAGACCTTTGGTTCTGTGACATCGTACATTTTTTCTGCGTTACCGAATAATGGAAATGCAGACGGTTTATTGGGATTGGCCTTCCCTTCTGTCTCGAGATCTGTTCCGCTGTTTGAATCGCTTGTCAGACAAAATAGGCTAACCAATCCGACATTCGCATTTAAACTCTCTTCTTCTGGGGCTGAGATGTACGTTGGTGGAACAAACAGCATGCTGTACAATGGTGATATCACTTATACACACGTAACAGTTCCTGTGAGTTAAAATGGCAGATGGGAGTGGATGTTGCTGACTCGGCATTCATGTAGGGAATGTGGCAGGTGTCCATGGACGATCTTCGTGTTAATGGTAATACGGTCCTCGAAAACGTACCTGCTATTTTCGATACTGGTGCAAACTACATTTACGGAGATTGGGAACGGGTTTCAGAGCTGTACGGACGCATTGGCGGCACCCTCCACGAAGGTGGAGCCTTTGGTATCTATCACCGTGAGTTCCGATTGCGTTCGGTATCTAGTTTTTATCGACATCCTGCAGTACCATGCAACTCTTTCCCAACAGTGAGCCTCACCTTCGGTGGCAGGTCGTTTGAAATACCTCCCGAAGTTCTCAGACTTCATCCAACTGAGATGGGTTCTCTCAACTGTCTCAGCGCCATCGTCGCCCAGCGCTCGCGTATCAGTGAGATTTCAAAGCTTGAACCCTTTTGCGACTCGTACTGACCACAGGGCCCAGAATTTTGGAATATTGGGATGACTTTCCTGCAGGGCGTATACAGCGTGTTCGATTACACTAATTTACAGGTCGGGTTTGCGGACCTGGCTTGAATCATCGCGAACGTTCCCGGTGACCTGGATGTTTCGAACTTGATCTACTTCAAGTTGAAAGCATCGGGTTGAACGCCATCCTTCCAGGGCTGTTGAACTATCGTAGTTGGCAGGAGTAGGCCGGGAGTAGGCTCAGGAGAGCCGTAGCGCGACTCTCCGAATCTGAGAGGTGGGTGGTACGAACCAGCTGGGCCGTCGAACTG
>JBBPOJ010001774.1:0-11489 GCA_038091395.1 Leccinum rimulosum
ACGGGATCGAGGTGACGGCGGTCGACGAGGGCGGCGAACCCGAAAAGGACCCTGTGACGGTCAAACTAGAAGAGTTGGAAAAGAAACTGAACGACCTCGACGCTGCTTTCAAACTGGAGTGAGTCGTCCGCTCTCTCTCCCTCCCCATTGCTTACTTATGAGAAAGCAGGCAGCAGCGGTTGCACAACTCGCGAGCGACGATCATGAAGGCGACGCTCGCTGCTAACAACTGAAAGCCTGTGTCTGGATTCCCGTCGACGCGGGGCGAGTTTGAGCACATCACGGGTGAGTCGTTACCCTGATATCCTTTATGATGTTTCGCTAATACAATGTCACTTGTCAGAGGAGCGATACATCCATGCCATCCATGGGCACTGCTCAATGCTGAAAGCATACGAACACGGATTCTTTGTCGGGATTTCCCAGGACCACCTAGTATATTAACTTGACGTTCTTCTCCCACCACCACCACCACCACATCATTCTGTTACCGACTCTGTGCGACGCTCGTCGAGCACGATGATGATCGCATCGCCCTCCTCGACGGCAACGCCAAATGTGCAAATGCCATGAACGAATCTGATCTCACTTTCTTTGGGAAATTAGCCAAAGGACAATCTCCAAAAGCACGGAACATTTCTCACTCACTCACATTTTTTCTCGTTCCAATACAACGACAGATTCTCTGGTTCGGATGCGCAGACTCGCGCGTTCCAGAGTCGGTCATCACAGACGCTCGTCCAAATGACATCTTCGTACACCGCAACGTTGCAAAGTGAGCGCTTTTCTTTTATAGACAATTTGCCTGTCCTTATTTCCCCCCAACTCTACACACAGCCAGTTCCATCCAGACGACGACAGTGCGCTCGCCGTTGGCGTCTTAGGCGTCGAATACGGTACGTCGATGCGCATATACGCAGCTCTCTACTTATACATACCCTCCATCAGTCATCACAGACTGTGGAGGCGCCATGGCTCGGCTAGCCCGGTCCGCCCCCGGTGACACCTCCACCGCCGCTGCTGTCGACACCACCGACACTGTCACTACCGCCAACGCCACAGACAGCGGAAGCTGGCTCACCCCACTCACCGACCTCGTCGCCTCTCTCGACGGTATCGCCGATACCGACGCCGACCACGCCCTCGACCGCGTCATCCACGAAAACATCAAGAGGCAGGTTACCAACATTTGCGATGCCGCGCCAGTCCGCGAGGCGTGGGCTGCTGGTAAGTCGTTCTCGGTCCACGGATGGATGTTTGACCTCGCTTCGGGGCGGATCGATGATCTCGGGATCTCGCGTGGGCCGTCGGGTGAAGTGTAACAACGTGTAACAATCGTGTAACTTCATAGATTTCTGTATCGTGTATGGATGGGCATATGTGATGTCATGATGATAATGATAATGATGAACGAAAGCGCTGTCCGAGATTGAAACCATACAACTATCAAACGAAAACGAAACAAGGTACGGAAACAAAGGGGAGGAGGGGAACATGAATACTATCGTACTGGATCAACAAACAACACAACACTTCCAACCCCCGCTTGTCTCCCCAGCACCATTCTTCCTACTCCCAGCCCCGCTGCTGCGCTCCCGATACCGATATCCGCCCACGGTATCCGACTACACACCCTCTCGCATCAACATACTCGCCCGCGCCGCCGTCTCAAACACGTCGTCCACCTCCTCGATCTTCAGCGCTCAGCGCCGAACGCTCCTTGTATGCACGCGCACCGATCTCGCTGGCTATGCGTTCCGCTTCTGCGCGAGAGACGTAGTTCCCGATGTCGGGCGCGTTCGGCGGGGGTCGGAGGTCGGCTTTGCAACCTATACCACGGACTTCTTCGATCCACTGGTGGGCGAGAATTTGAACGGGTGCGGGCGTGGGTGAGAAACGACGAGCGAAAAAAAAAAAAAAAAAGAGTCACCCACCTTGACAGAAAGGTCCTCGTCCAGCGTGATTTCGAGGACGAAAGTGGTCGTAGACGCTGTTCTCATCGGCTCGTTTGTATTTCAAACACCCAAACCGCGCGACGTACCTCGTACTCTTCCTGACCACTGCCCTCACATAAGCATCCGACAGACACTACGACAGACTGAGATACGTACTCAGTGTCCCACACCGCCGATTGTACAGGCTTCCCGTCTAGCCTGATCTCGGCCACAAAGATGGCTATATGTCGCGGTCGATCGCGCGCGAGCATGGAACGTGGCTCAACGACGTCTCTACCCGAATCTGAACCCGGATGAGACTGTCCGTCGCCAAGCGTTTGTACTGCCCACGCTTCTGTGAGGTTAGCAGAAGCGCGCCAAAAAGTCGCTGAATCCGCGCTCATTCAGATCAAACAGAGGATCGTCGCCAGAGAAACCCTCATCAAGCAGGGGTCTAATCTACGGATGAACGAGAACGAGACGCTGCATCCCGAGCGAGTTCTCTTTGGTCTCGATCCGCACCTCGCCGAGAATCGGCGCCGTGGCACGATATATGTGACGGGTGCTGCGAGGCGGGCGAAATCAGTGAGGCGGAAGATGCGTCCAAGGAATCGAAGTCGACCAGGCAGGAAGGACAGCGATGGGAGATCTCATATAGTGCGACGATGGGAGGGCATCTGGAAATGATTATTAGTGAGATCGGAGGGGAGGTAAGTAGCTTATGTAGTGCTACCTGAGTTTCCGGTTCAAGAGAGAAGCGTGACATCATGCGACTGCATCAGGATGTACTCGAGGAAGCGACTTACTGCTCGCTTGCCCTCACCATATATGACCGGGAGTGAGAGGTCAAAGATTCCAAATAATGAGTACGCGATATCTTTTTCCCGCGTCCGAGTCGTCTCACGCTTCGAGGCGAGCTTCTCCCTCAAGCGGTCCAGCCCCAATTCAATCTTTGCAAGCCTTTCCGTGGCAAAATTGGTTGCCTGCTGTGCGCTCGAGTAGTGTCCAATGGCCACACCGTGATTGTTAGCCATGTCAGCTCGGTTCTCGAGTTTCTTGGTACAACGTAGTTAGAAATCTGAAGAGTTCTCAGATTGCTCGACGTGTCACGAGTGAAATTACTCACTGAGTTCCCATTGCGGCCGATCATCGAGGGCACGAGTCTGCTCCAACAGATCGTTCTTCGTCTTTTGGAAGCATTCGATCGCCTATGTGATACGATCGTCTGCAAGAACATCACAGATTGCCCGATAAAGATGAAAAATTGGACACATGGACTGAATGGAATGAGAACTGTCAAGAATTCTAAACGACCATGCAAACCACACCGTACCTTGTCTTCCCTCCCCTCCCAATACCTCATCGACTGAATGAGAACGCAGCCCTATCCTCACCCATCCCACTAACACGGTACCAGGAGGCAATGAGGTGAACGACAATATAGCAGAGTAGACTGAGAACGCGTCGACGTGATTTTCCGCAATTCACGCATCGTCTCCGATGTCCCGAAGCCGTGATGGGCATTGGTTCCTGAAACCTGATAGCAGGGAGTGAATATACATACTAACGAAACAAATGCAAAGACTCTCACCTTCAAGCCAGTTCATGATCGACTGATTGTGCTGCAGATCGTCATTCATGGTGTTGATGGTCTCGAGAAGATGCTGTTCAGTATCATATATGCGACCACTGGCAAACATGGTTTTACATTGATTCTTCTTCTCGGGCACGCGCAGGTGTATTGGAGCTCTTGAACGGTTTGCTCGAGATCTGTCCCATAGATACGGAAAACGGAATCAGAGAGTTGTGAATCAGAATGACGATCAACGTGATAGCGAGGTGTGAGTGAAGAGAGAGAGTACGCACATGTACTTCATGCTATGCAAGAAGGAAATAATTGCCTTCGTCGGATGAAACAAGCCAGTCACGGAGTCATTGAATGATTTCACTCGCAATGCTCATTGCTGACAGGAATGAATAACGACACGAGGGAATCAGTAAACACACCTTGACTTGCATTCCGAACATGTAAGCGCTGCGAGATTACTGTGAGCGGCAGGGTTCTGGTTCCAGGAGAATCTGTTTGAGTCGAATAAGCTAATGACATAGAGTTGTGAAACTTAAGTTGTCGCGGTAGTGTGAGGGAAGGTCACCGTTGTCCAAATGACACTGTCCACATTCACCTCCCCTTGGCCTTTCCCCCTCCCCCGACTCCGTCTTGTTTTCTCTCTCCCTTCCGCACCCTCCCTCGTCGTCCGCGGTCGCACCTGCTTCGCGAGATGTCTCACCTCTGTAAACTCGTTCGTCGCCTGCGCCCGTAAAAACGCCGGGCTCTTCGCCCGATGCACCAAACAATCCGGTCGCTGATATCCCCACATCTCCTCCTCATTCCCCTCCACTTCTACCTCCACACTCATCGGCCGTCCATCCCGCCACAACGACCCACCAGTCCGCTCCAACGTCTGCTCAATATCCAAACTCTGACGGAGTCGGTGACTTCGGCGCCGATACCGTCACCGGGGATGAGCGTGACCTGATACGAGGAATCAAGAAGGCACAAGGAGAGACGGAGGAGGCAGGCTTACAGTGTAGACACCGCCGTATTTCGTTTGGGCCTAGTAGGAGAGGTGAGCTCATACGCGAGTATTCAGTGCGTGACTCACCCGTTGCGTCACTCTTGGGAATCCGGCAGAAAGAGTCGTCACAGCTCTCTTGGCGCGGAGTCAGTGAACGGTTTGCAAACAACAAATGATTCCAATGGAATTCGAGTTGGCAGGCATTTTCGACTTCTGCAAGAGGAGTTGTGTCCTTATGTAAGCCTGCTGACCTCTTCCGCCTCTCATCTGGTGCAGTAGTCGGGCCTTCTCTTGTATCGAGTCAAGATGACTGGACCACACTGCAAGACACTTGGACCTCGTCGTGCTCGCTCAATTTGCAGTCAGGCTGACAGGCATTGGCCTGGTCATTGATTACAAGCAATGTGGTGCAGCTGTCCCTCTCTCGATCCGTCAGAGCAATAAAAGTGGAAACGCAGGCAAACAAATGGCCCGAGTAAGTGTTTGCGTGATCATTTCTTTTCAAATGTTCGGGTTAATCATATTTACTAGCATTTCAACCATTTGTGCTCAAAGTTCATGTTGCATCCCCGGATCATTGCCTTGATTCATCCATCTACGTGTTCACCCACTCTTCCATGCTTGTTGGACAATGACCACTCGGACCTGGTACGCGGAAACCTCTGATCAACTATCTACACCTCGTTTCTGCGGACGACGGGCATGTGGACCTGGACTCCTCTCTGGTCCATACGTTTGGGAAGCGGTCGACGGCGCTGTCGGTATCTGCGCTCGGTTCTAGGGACGAGCTATCGTTTTCGCTTGTGGAGAGCCGCGATGGGTCTAGATCTATGCAGTTGTCGCCGATACCTACTCGCGTGCGTACGTTATCTGCGTTGGAAGCAAGCACGTTGTCAGTGATGAAGAACGTGATGGAGCGGTTGATGGGCATGACATCGTGGGACGAGATCGACGGGACGGAGGTGTGGAGGACCGTGGCGTTCATGCTGCTCGATTTGCTCGCACATTTGTGTCGCGTCGCACTTGTTGCGGCGTCGTTGGTGCGGTATGGCGTCTTGACGAATTTCGTGAGGAGGTTGAATGAGGCAGAGATGTATTTGCAGTGCGTGTTGAAGCTTGATCCGGGTGCGTTCGAGTTGTTTCGGGTCTGGTCGTGTTGTGTGGACTGACGGATTGCGTAGATGACTTGAACCCGTTGTACGTGTACGAGTCCAAGATGATATCCTCCTTTACGCGCATGGCGCAGATGCGATTGGGTGCGGAGCGGTTGCTAAGCGGCGCAGATCGTTTGGATATGAAGTCTGCATCGGTCGTATAAGGGTGCGTTTTATTGTCGTCAATGGCTCCCTCTGCTCAAGCGCGTTGTAAACCAAGATTCATTTTGCCTTGTGCGATCCAGTGATACCATCAGTTGTTTATGCCCGCGCTGCAGCTCGTCGTGTCAGCCATGGCTTGGCCCGGTCCGCCCCCAGTGACACTCCACTGCCGCTGCTGTCGACACCACAGACACCGTCATTACCACCAAGGCCACAGACAGCGGAACTCCGCTCAGCCGCTGGCTCACCCCACTTACCAACCTCATCGCCTCTCTCGACAGTCTCGCCGACACCGACGCTGACCACGCCCTCGACCGCGTCATCCACGAAAACGTCGAGAGGCATGTCGCCAATATATGCGACGCCGCGCCAGTCCGCGAGGGGTGGGCTGGCAAGTCGCTCTTGGTCCACGGATGGGTGTTTGACTTCGCTTCCGGGCGGATCAATGATCTCGGGATCTCGCGTGGGCCGTCTGGTGAAGAGTAACAGCGACAGCCAGAAAGTGTAATTTTATAGGTTTCTGTAGCATGTATAAACGGGCATATGTGATGTCATGATGACGATGATGATGCTGGACGAAAGCGCTGTCCGAGATCGAAACCCCACTTCTTAGTTATCAAATGAAAGCGAAACAAGGCACGGAAATAAAGGGCCCGGGGGAGGGGGGACACGAATCCTATCGTACTGGATCAACAACACAACAGAACACTTCCAACCCCCGCCTGTCTCCCCAGCACCATTCTTCCTAAAGGATGGCCGCGAGTGGATCACGAGCTCGTTGGAAGTTCTGCCGAAGAGCAGTGCCGATATGGGGATCCAGCTCGCGAAGGCGATTCCTGATGCAACATCTAGTACGCGTCATGCACTGACGAGATGATCGCGTATGGTTTCTGGAAGATAGCTTAGGCGAAAAGGAAGAAAAGTAAAACAAAAAAGCCCCACGAGCTGAAAGCAACGCCAACCGGGAATGATTCGATTGATCTTTCGTTCTGTCTTTCCGCCCTCGGACGTCGGGCTAGGCTTGCAAGTATGCGCCCTGATCAAATTCTGCCAAGCCATCAACTTCGTTGACAGCGAAATCAAAGGGGAACGAGTAGTCCCAACGCCGTCCGCATGATGAGGACATGTAAAGTTGATGCCTCTGCTTCATTGCTTTGATCCGTCCCACAGAATACTATGTCATGGACACTCATGTCGTCTTCATCACTCGAGTGAGTGCGTTTTGGTTCGGGTCCAAGAAATTCGCACCCGTGAGGAACCGGTGAAGACGTAGAGAGGGTACCAGATCGTCTTCTCAATCTGCCTGGAAAGGTCGTCGGTGGTTTCGGTAAAGAAGGCATCACGGACAATGAGAGCACACGAGGATGTAGATGTCACATTTGGAGCCAATAGGTCGACTGGATGGTAAAGTGGGAAGCAGGCAAGGAAGAGAGTCTGCAACCGGTAGACGATGAGGCAATAGAGGAGACCAGGAAGCCCAAGGCGTGACTTTTCTGGCATCGGAGGTGGTCACCGAAATGAGGACCAAGGCAGTGATGTGACTAGGAGGAAAATCAGTTCGAAGAGACAAGAAAAAAGAAGAGGAACGACCAACTTGCGCAGAACAGGATGAGGATGATGGAGACTTGGGCGGGGTGTGCGATGGGCCCCCAAAGTGAAAAGGAAAGCAGGATGGCATTGAAATGAGGATGGCAAATGCGGCGGTGTGATCCGTGGATATTCAGTGAGGTGATGTGGTTCACGTTACGCTGGGTCGTGTCGAAGTGCATATAATCCCTGACGAGGGAGAAAACCCAGTTGCCCAAGCTTGTTCATGTTCGTCTCAATGTTCCGCACTAACTCTATGGCTCAAACGGCGGATGGAATAGCATCACGAAAGCCGTGCACAAGCTTGAGATACCTTGGCATCGAAGCAAAACGAATTGGGAATGAATAATGAGAGAACGAGTCGAGCGACGTACCCTTCTTCTTGGAACCTCTCCTCCTGCTTTTTATCCCAATTCGTAACCAGCTAGTACAGCCGATCCTATTCTAGCTCCAGCGATTCTAAATATGCCTTCTTGTCCTCGGAGAGATTGGCATGAAAGACTCGCTCGGAAAGTCCGTTAAACCCACCTATCAACACCGGGAAGAAAGAAACGAGTCAATTCTACATCAGCCGCGATTCAGGCGCGATCACAAGTAATATGAACGTACTAGCACGGGCACAGAGCCACACCCTCGGCGGCATGTTTTGCAAAGACCATCCACCGCCCATAAGCTGAATGAGACTTCCAACCAACACAACGTACTCGCTCCGCCGTGCGTTCTGTTTGATAAAGAACCTGCAACGTGCGTACCTCGTTCTCAGCGAGCAAGCTTAGGCCTGTTCCCGGCCGTCGTTCTGCTCGCTTTTATAAACACATTTGCTACTTGAGAGCACTGCGTCGGACTCGACTACGGCGAACCGGCGAAAGGTGTTGACGAAGGCAAGGAAGAAGAGAACATTTCAATGACTGATGAAGAGAGGATGTTGAGCTCGAGGAGGCGCGTGTAAGGCGTCGATAAAATCAATTCGGGGGAGCTCCTTGAACCGCTACCATGGTCGGTTTTTTCTCACTCTTCGCTTGTTCGTGGGCCGCAATGCCCAACGGTGCGGCGTTCCTCGGAGCAACCTGGGAGCAATCTCACGCTCTCGGTCGTCGATTTGTTCGCGTCCGTAATGCAATTGCGATTCTCGCGAGCCCTCAGAGTCAGAATCCGCTGGACCTGACCACGACGACCACGCGAAGGTCTTGACGAGGCGATGATGTCGAGCAAATCTGTTCAAATTGGGATGAGGGATGGCGAAATGATGTTGCGCGCCGAGTATGTACAACATGAACGAGAGCGAGAGGCGCGTAGACGCGTGGATAAAGTCACGTCGGTCCCGGAGTAGAAAGGAGGGTGGTACTGATGAAGTAATGCAGTTTATTTGGGACCGCAGCAAGATTTGTATTCAAACTGTTAGTTCGGTTCACTGCCAGTCCAAAGACACAGTATTACTATGTTACCATGCAGATCGTACTACCTACAATCATTTTTGAACGTGCCAGTGCGTGCCGTCGCTGGCTGATTTCTGAAAATCTGCAGTTCCTGTGCCCAACGGTACGTGTTTTGTTGGCCATTTGAAACTCCAGGTATTTGGATTCAAGTTAATGTTGAACGCGGGCAAGGCTTCGCATCAAGGTGACTCTGCGGCGAAATGTACCGGATCGGAAGTCTTAAAACTGATCAAATCAAAATAGCGTACGGACGAACGTGGTCACCGCCGACCGGCCCGACCTGTTGCTCGGAAGCGGATGTCGGAAGTTGATGGGAATCCGATCGACCTCCGCTACTTCCACTTCCTTCCTTGCCCTCACGTTGACTACTGCTTTAACTCTGCGTTCCACGTTTTCTTCGACAATCATCTCACGCTTGGAATCCAGATATGTCGACAGGCGGTTTTGAGAACATCCGAGAGAAATTTGGCCGCTTCAGGATCCTTATCATCGGGCGGGCAAACGCTGGCAAGACAACAATTCTCCGCGCGATCTGTAACACTACCGAAAACCCGGAGGTCCATGATGGCAAAGGAAACAAGGTGCGTGCCCAGTTTGATTCCTAGGGACGACTGGTTGACCAAACCGTGTGATTAGATTGATTTGACCCAGGTCGAGGGTTCCATGGGGGTGAGGATCACCACATATTGGACTCGGACGCGAGGCGCATATCTACTGATACATACTAGCGCGGAATCCACAACATCAAGAACCAATTAATTTTCCGGAGCAATGACAAATTCGTCTTCCATGACTCGCGGGGCTTCGAAGCTGGTTCTGTGGACGAATTCCAACAACTGAAGGAGTTCATCGCAGATCGCGCGAACACGACAAATCTCAAGAAACGGATTCATGCCATTTGGTAATAGCTAAGCTGAGCTGAGAAGGGACACTGACGAGGCACTACATTAAATAGGTACTGTATCCCAATGGACAAATTGAGTCGGACAATCCAACGTTGCGAAGAAAAGTTTTTTGATGAATGTGATACAAGAAATGGTGGCTATGTTTTTGGAAAGGTTTTCTCGGGCTTACAACTTATCCAGTGCCTGTTATCGTGTTGTTCACTAAGTTTGATGCATTGTTGGCACCGGCCATGGGCAAACTAACTGGTGGTGATAAAAGGTTGCCATTGCAGGAGAGGATGGAAAAGGCACATGGGCTCATAGAGGGAATTTTTCACAATGCTGATGTATGGGGACGTCTATCTCAATTGAATCATCCACCAAAATATAGTGTTCGGATGGAAGGTATGTATGAGGTTTCTGATAAATCATTCGGCTCACGGAATTTGCATGCATGCAAGGAATGCACAAATCAAATGAGGGGTGCAACAAATTGCTAGAAAGTACAGCAAGGGCTCTGGATGAGGACTCAATGCAATTGCTATTTGTGACTGCACAGGAGACAAATATAGCATTGTGTATTAAATATGCAGTTCGAGAGTGAGTACAAAGTTGAATATACTTTGGACCAGGGCAGATATAACAATGTGAAAAAAAGTGTTGTATCTTCTGTAGGGAAGAAGCAGCAGATGGATCCTAGAAAACTTGCAAGATGGTTTCCACACTTTTGGGTGAGATAACTTTATATAATCAAATTAAACAGAATTTTAATTGAATCCCACATTGTAAATTACAGATTGTGAGTTATTCATTGGGAAATCATAATTCAACTGATATTCTGCTCTGGAAATGACAGAGAGTGAGTTGTGCATTGTGGATTGTGCCACAGAGTGGTGATGCTGATGATGCCATGTCCACTCATTCTTCATTCTGCTCTGGAAATGACAGGGAGTGAGTTTTGCATTGTGGAATATGCCACAGAGTGGTGATGCTGATGATGCCATGCCTACTCATTCTTCATTCTGCTCTGGAAATGACAGGGAGTGAGTTGTGCATTGTGGAATATGCCACAGAGTGGTGATGCTGATGATGCCATGCCTACTCATTCTTCATTCTGCTCTGGAAATGACAGGCTGTGAGTTGTGCATCGTGGAATGTGCCACAGAGTGGTGATGCTGATGATGCCATGTCCACTCATTCTTCATTCTGCTCTGGAAATGACAGTATGTGAGTTGTGCATTGTGGAATGACAGTATGTGAGTTGTGCATTGTGGAATGGGCCACAGAGTGGTGATGCTGATGATGCCATGTCCACACATTCTTCATTCTGCTCTGGAAATGACAGTATGTGAGTTGTGCATTGTGGAATGTGCCACAGAGTGGTGATGCTGATCATGCCATGTCCACTCATTCTTCATTCTGCTCTGGAAATGACAGAGAGTGAGTTGTGCATTGTGGAATGTGCCACAGAGTGGTGATGCTGATGATGCCATGTCCACTCATTCTTCATTCTGCTCTGGAAATGACAGAGAGTGAGTTGTGCATTGTGGAATGTGCTGCAGAGTGGTGATGCTGATGATGCCATGTCCACTCATTCTTCATTCTGCTCTGGAAATGACAGGAAGTGAGTTGTGCATTGTAGAATGTGCCACAGAGTGGTGATGCTGATGATGCCATGTCCACTCATTCTTCATTCTGCTCTGGAAATGACAGGAAGTGAGTTGTGCATTGTGGAATGTGCCACAGAGTGGTGATG
>JBBPOJ010001775.1:0-11487 GCA_038091395.1 Leccinum rimulosum
CGGTGTCATGCTTAGCTGGCAAAGAGATGAGATGTATGGCTCACCGACGCCAGGCGCGTAGAGAACGTTGGCACCACCGGGATGCAAATCTGCGAACCGAGTAACGTCATAAACTTTGGCGTCAATGACGATCCACTACATAAAGACATTATCATGAGCGGCAAGCCGTCTTTGTGTGGAGAGAACTTGCCAGGTCGCCTTGCTTGTTGTGCTGCGTTCTGGTCAATATATGCAAGACCAGTGAGTGACAAAGCCTACCTCTGCAACCTCATCAAAAGTGAACGCTTTTTTGGTCGACATTCAAGCCAAGTGCCGTTGAAGGTAAGTGTAAAGTGTCAAACTCGGTCCGACGGACTCCGACCTCCATGGGACTCGATCACGAACAATCGGAACATGTGAAATTTCGGGAGACACCCGGACCGTAATACTGAATCCGTTTTGGACCATAGTATGATACACTAAGCTCCGTCTCATATCCATATCGTCATGTTCTCTACTACCAGCGGACAGTCCTGACATACGATGAAGACGTCCACGCTCATCCTCGAGTGCGGCGGAAGACGAGGCTCCCTCCTTTCCTTGTCCGAACTCGATGGGTAACCTGTGCGTACAATTCAGAGAGCCGCCGCTCGTCAAGCCGGATGTCGTGAATATGACTGGAATCCGGCAAGCCTTTTCTTGAGAAGCCTGTCAGTCATATCTTGTCTCTTTTGCACTTTCCCGCTCATATAAACGCTCGGCAGGTTTTCCATGAGCTGGCCAACTTGAAGCATCTACAGACCGTACGGCTTTCTCGCGACTGCACAGAACGGGGATCAATTAATCAACCAAGTTGGGTACGGAGGCACTCTGTCCAGTCCTTTCAATATCCTTAGTCTGTTTACAGACCAGATCAAGTTGAGCTGAGGATTATTTATCGACGGTGGTTGTGTATATAGCAGCGTTTCCCACGAGTATTACACAGCCACACCCATACGACTTTGAGACGGTCGGCGGTAGCCCCCTGACAAGGACTTTTGGCAGGCTCGAAACCGCCAGAAATCATGGTATTGGCCTTTCTGGGAGGATCCCATCCTGCCCCCTTGCTCGTTCAATGCCCATGCCGTCCCGAGACCCGGATGTTTCGGACTAATGAATGCTCCCGACCACACTGCCACTGGACCTGCCGGAAGGGGATGTCGGAAGTAGATGGGGATCGATCGACGTGTGGCACTTGTTTCTTCCTCCCTCGCCCTCACGTTCCACAATCTCTTCGACAATACGCTCAGGCTTAGAATCCAGATATGGACTCGAACTCGAACTCGAACTCAGAGACAAACCAGATCCGAGTCGGCGGTTTTGAAAACATCCGAGAGAAATTTGGCCGCTTCAGGATCCTTATCATTGGGCGGGCGAATGCTGGCAAGACGACCATTCTCCGCGCGATCTGTGACACTACCGAAAACCCGGAGGTCTATGATGGAGAGGGCCACAAGGTGTGTGCTTGTTTTAATATGGATGATGACTGGCCTACCAAACCGTGCGACCAGATTGATTTGACACAGGTCGAGGCATCCAGGATGGTGAGTATCACTTGTAACATACTGCGACTCGGACTTGACGCGCACTGGCATGTTTACAAATACACGCTAGCGCGGGGAACATAACATCGAGAATGAGTTGATTTTCCGGAGCAATGACAAATTCGTCTTCCATGACTCGCGGGGCTTCGAGGCTGGTTCCGTACACGAATTCCAACTGTTGAAGGAGTTCATTGCTGATCGTGCAAACACGACATTGCTCAAGAAACGCATTCATGCCATCTGGTAATAGCTTGAACTGTGCGGGAAGTAGTAATCATTGACTAGGTGCTACTCTGTATAGGTACTGTATCCCAATGGATAAATTGGATCGGGCAATCCAACGTTCTGAGGAGATGTTTTTCAATGAGTGTGATACTAAAAATGGTGGGCTCATTTTTGACAAGATTTTGTTGAGCTCATAGCTTGGCCAGTGCCTGTTGTTGTGCTATTCACCAAGTTTGATGCATTGCTGGCTGTAGCCCTGAGCACACTATCTGGTAATGCTCGAACACTGCCAATACATGAGAAGATAGCAAAGGCACACGAGCTCACAGATGGGATTTTCAACAATGCTAATGTATGGGGTCGTCTCTCTGAACTGAAGTATCCACCAAAATATAGTGTTCGAATTGGAGGTATTATTTTCTTTTCCAATGAAATGATTTAGCTGACGGAATTTGCATGGATGCAAGGGATGCACAACTCAAATGAGGGATGTAACATGTTGCTGGAAAGCACAGCTGGAGCACTGAATGAGGAGGCTTTGAAAATGCTATTTGTAACTGCCCAAGAAACAAACATAGCATTGTGCATTAGATATGCAATTGAAGAGTGAGTAGGAAAAGTGGAATGTTCTTCAAATGCTAATGGTATAGTTCTATTAAGTGTGATTGACAAGCTGCCTCAATCTGCACTTCCTATACACAGCTTGGATATCATAGATCCCACAAATCTGGCAAGATGGTTTCCATACTTTTGGGTAAGATGAGGCTTCCACATGAATTAGCTCATATATAAAATTTGAATGTGTGCTAATTTTCTTTATTGCACTAATGGAACTATAGGAAGTGAGTTGTCATTCTTGTAAATTTGTAAGACTTGGTTTAACTAATATCATGTCATTTGACTTTGGAAATGGAAATGACAGACTGTGAGTTGTGCATTATGGAATGTGCCAGAGAGTGGTGATGCTGATGATGTCATGGCCAATTATTCTGCTTTGGAAATGACAGGTTGTGAGTTGTGCATTGTGGAGTGCCAGAGTGTGATCCTGATGATGCCATGTTCATTTATTCTGCTCTGGGAATGACAGGATGTGAGTTGTGCTTTGTGGAATGTACCAGAGAGTGGTGATGCTGATGATGTCATGGCCAATTATTCTGCTCTGGAAATGATAGTATGTGAGTTGTGCATTGTGGAATGTGCCAGAGAGTGGTGATGCTGATGATGCCATGTCCATTTATTCTGCTATGGAAATGACAGTCTGTGAGTTGTGCATTGTGGAATGTGCCAGAGAATGGTAATCCTGATGTTGCCATGTCCATTTATTTTGCTCTGGAAACAACAGTCTGTGAGTTGTGCATTACAGAATGTGCCACAGAATGGTGATACTGATGATGCCATGTCCATTTATTTTGCTTTGGAAATGACAGACAGTGAGTTACTATGCAATGTGGAATGTAGAGTGTACCAGAAAGTGGTGATGCTGATGATGCCATGGCCAAATAAATGACAGGAAGTGAGTTGTGCATTATGGAATGTCCAGAGAGTGGTAATCCTGATATGATGCCATGTCTATTCTGGAAATAACAGTGGGTGAGTTGTTTATTGTGGAATGTGCCAGAGAGTGGTGATGCTGATGATGCCATGTCCATTTATTCTGGTCTGGAAATGACAGGTTGTGAGTTGTGTATTGTAGAATGTGCCAGAGAGTGGTAATCCTGATGATATCATGTCCATATATTCTGCTATGGAAATGACAGAGAGTGAGTTGTGCATTGTAATGTGCCAGAGAGTGGTGATGCTAATAATGACATGTCGATTTATTTTGCTTTGGAAATGACAGACAGTGAGTTATGCAATGTGGAATGTAGAGTGTACCAGAAAGTGGTGATGCTGATGATGCCATCATGATGGCCAAATAAATGACAGGAAGTGAGTTGTGCATCGTGGAATGTCCAGAGTGTGGTAATCCTGATGATGCCATGTCTATTCATTCTGCTCTGGAAATAACAGTGGGTGAGTTGTTTATTGTGGAATGTACCAGAGAGTGGTGATCTTGATGATGCTATGTCCATTTATTCTGCTCTGGAAATGACAGCAAGTGAGTGTGCATTGTAGAATGTTCCAGAGAGTGGTAATCCTGATGATACCATGTCCATATATTCTGCTATGGAAATGACAGTCTGTGAGTTGTGCATTGTAGAATGTGCCAGAGAGTGATGATGCTGATGATGCCATGTCCATTTATTCTGCTCTGGAAATGACAGGAAGTGAGCTATGCATTGTGGAATATGCCAAAGAGTGGTGATGCTGATGATGTCATGGCCAATTATTCTGCTCTGGAAATGACAGTATGTGAGTAGGGCATTGTGGAATGTGCCAGAGAGTGGTGATGCTGATGATGCCATGCTCATTCATTCTGCTCTGGAAATGACAGGATGTGAGTTTTGCATTGTGGAATGTCCAGAGAGTAATGATGCTGATAATTCCATGGTCAATTATTCTGCTCTGGAACTGACAGGAAGTGAGTTGTGCAACATGGAAAGTCTTGAGAGTGGTAATCCTGATGATGCCATGGTCATTTATTCTGCTCTGGAAATTACAGTTTGTGAGTTGTGCATTGTGGAATGTCCAGAGAGTAGTGATGCTGATGATGTCATATCCATTTATTCTGCTCTGGAAATGATAGATAGTGAGTTGTGCATTATGGAATGTGCCAGAGAATGGTAATCCTGATGTTGCCATGTCCATGTATTCTGCTCTGGAAATGACAGGAAGTGAGTTGTGCACTGTGGAATGTCCAGAGAGTGATGCCGATGATGTCATGTCTATTGCTCTGGAAATGACAGTCTGTGAGTTGTGCATTGTGGAATGTGCTAGAGAGTGGTGATACTGATGATGTCATGGCCATTTATTCTGCTCTGTCAATGACAGAAAGTGAGTGCATTATGGAATGTGCCAGAGAATGGTGATGTTGACAATGCCATGTCCATTTATTCTGCTCTGGAAATGACAGAAAGTGAGTTGTACATTATGGAATGTGCCCAAGGGTGGTAATCCTGATGATGCCATATCCATTTAATCTGCTCTGGAAATGACAGTCTGTGAGTTGTGCATTGTGGAATGTGCCAGAGAGTGGTGATGCTGATGATGCCATGTCCATTTAATCTGCTCTGGAAATGACAGAAAGTGAGTTGTGCATTGTGGAATATCCAGAGAGCAATACCAATGATGCCATGTCTATTCCTCTGGAAATGACAGAAAGTGAGTTGTGCATTGTGGAATATGCCAGAGAGTGGTGATACTGATGATGCCATGGCCATTTATCCTGCTCTGTAAATGACAGAGAGTGAGTGCATTATGGAATGTGCCAGAGAGTGGTGATGCTGATGATGATGCCATGTCCATCTATTCTGCTCTGCAAATCACAGCAAGTAAGTTGTGCATTGTAGAATGTGCCAGAGAGTGGTGATACTGATGATACCATGTCTATTTGTACTGCTCTGGAACTGACAGTGGGTGAGTTTGGCAGTGTAAAATGTTCCAAAGAGTGGTGATGCTGATGATGCCATGTCCATTTATTCTGCTCTGGAAATGACAGGATGTGAGTTGTGCATTTTAGAATTTCCAGAGAGAGGTGATACTGATGATACCATGGCCATTTATTCTGCTCTGGAAACGACAGGAAGTGAGTTGTGCATTGTGGAATGTGCCAGAGAGTAGTGATACTGATGATGCCATGGTCATTTATTCTACTCTGGAAACAACAGTTTGTGAGTTGTGCATTGTGGAATGTGCTAGAGAGTGATGATGCTGAATCATTATGCCATGGCCAATTATTCTGCTCTGGAATTGACAGTTTGTGAGTTGTGCATTGTAGAATGTGCCAGAGAATGGTAATCCTGATGTTTTCATGTTTATTCTGCTCTGGAACTGACAGGAAGTGAGTTGTGCATTGTAGAATGTGCCAAAGAGTAGTGATGCTGATGATGCCATGTCCATTTATTTTACTCTGGAAATGACAGCCAGTGAGTTGTCCATTGTCCAATGTGCTATAAAGGGTGACACTAAGCATGTGATATTCATTTATCCATTTATCTGCTTTCTTATCAATAGTTTGTGAGTTTTCAAATTTAAGATAATTTCAGTAATAGTGATGCCAACATTATAATTTATTCTATTTTTACATAACAGAATGTATGTTTTAGATAATTTGATATATTTTCACAAAATGGTTAATCATATTTATTTTTCCTATTTTCTTTTTATCCACAGAATGTATATTGTTTCATACCATCAATTTATCACACCATCATTGACCCATATTTTCATCTCATGTTTATTCTGATTCATTCAGCTGGTGAGCTTTTTAGTATTATTAACAACATATATGTTATATTTATCCTGTTTTATTTTATTTATGAAAGGCTGTAAGTTATGTTTTATCAGGACAGTGATAATAACATACTAACTATTTATTTCTGAGAACATAGAAGGTATGTTTATATCATTCAATATGGTGAAGATGGTAAAATTTTGGATTCCTTGTAGATGGTGTGTAGTATATTGTTTATTTTAATTTCCCCCTTTTTTATTGACTTTCACTTCATAATTTCAAGGCTGTAAGTTATTGCATTTTATATTATTTGCAGTATGTTTTACTCATTTCATCTATTGTGTTTCAACATAAATGTCAGGATGTGAGTTCTTCAATTTGTGATCATATATTAATATTAATATTGTTTTGTATCCATTTCAGTTTGTAAGTATTGGCTGTACAAACTGTTGATTGTACCAATTCAAATTTGATCCAATCTGCCTTTTACTTTACAGACGGTGAATTTATTTTTATGATGTCTTGGTTTCATTTGAATGCAATTTGTTCTTGTCAGGTTATTGACGATCCAACAGTATGTGAATTAATTGCTTTATTGTTGGTTATAACATTTATTTTTTCAGTCCAATAATTTGGATATCAGTACATCTTCCATTCTGAAGCCTCACAATATTGTGAATTCCTCATCAATTTCATTTTTTATTACAATTCAATTGATAATGATAGATCAATATGGGTACATGGAAGAAAATCCTTTTAACCACTATTGGTATGTTTATAGTTTCTTTTCAAATTTCTTTTGATTCTTTTGAAACAAACCAAACCAAAAAAAAAATGTTTCATTGCTTTGTAGACATACTGCTCATCCTGGAGCATTCTTTCTATCTTTTCCATCAAAAAGATACTCAACCAGTTCTATCTGCTGCTAAAAAGTACAAGGCATCAAACATATCCAAGAAGGTGAAAACAGCCATGAACAGAGTTTTTGATCGGTATGGCAAAGCATCCAAAGAAGAGAAGGTAGAGATGATTTTAAATGTCATTCTTCAGAATCGGATGAGTGTGTTTACTAGCATATTTTTCATTTTTCATTCGATAACCTATATTCTCAGCAATTTAAGAACTCCTTTTATGCCATGGAAGGAGTCACTGGCAGTGAAGTTTGACTGAGAAAAGCAGATGCAAACAGCAATGAAAAATAGTTGAAACAGCCAAGAATCTATAGAAATGTACTCAGTTATGTTCCATTCTGACCATTCATGAATGTTTGTTCATGAATGAAGATTTTGAGAGAAATGTGGGGCAAAAACATTGTGGGTTAAGTAAGTTGAGGTAGTCCACATTCCACAGACTGCAGCAGAAATATTATTATTATTCCTGGGAATTGGAAACTAGAAACCACCAATGAAAGTACTGTCATATTCCAAAATTATTGTGGTCCAACTCTAACCAATCAAAAGAGGTAAAACATTTCTAGTACCTATCATAGTAGGCTACAGCCTTAATGGATACAGTGAAACCGTGGTACGTTTTGGGAAAGATGAAGATACCCAGGGTCATGGGGGCTAAGTAAAGAGGCATAAGGGAAAGGAAAAGGAAATAAACAAGCATGGACATGACTGTACGGTGCAATGAAAAGAAGAAAGAAGAAACCTCGACCCCCACCAAAAATCACCTCGACTTTGAAATCGTCTGCATCCCTCTTTCGGACAGGGGCAACGGGTGACCCTGGGTGTCCACTCCATGTTCCTTAGAGGCCATACGTTGACACCACGCGCCACACATCACGCTGGACTCTGCGAACGTGGAGGTGCGAGCCGCCCGTCATTGTGCTCGGTGTAGTCGAAGCAATTGTGGGGGCGCAAGCACCACCGGCAGTACGCGTCCGCGGCATGCAGAACCTCAGGGCCCATCTTGGCAGAGTGTGCACGCATCTTTGAACGTTCCTCCGCCTCTTGCTCCTGCTGTGCATTCTTGCGCACTTCTTCAAGTGCAGTAGCTCGCTTGATCTGGCATTGTCGACGCTGCTCCAACCGCTCCTCCTCTTGCCATTTTTTTCGCCACCTCGGCTTCTTCTGCCGCACGTCGTTCTGTAATCCGAGGTCACTCCCACTACACACACCGACATCAACCAAGAAACACTGACCCGCCCTTCTGCCCCGCCATCCCCTCGGCCTCCTGCTCTTCCTTCCGCTTCCTCCTTTCCTCCTCCATCTTTTCCGCACACGCAGCCCTCCTCCTCCTCTCCTCCTCTCCCTCCTTCATCTTCTCCGCCACCACCCGTTGTCTCTCATGCTCCCTTGCGCGCAGCCAACAACATCCCCAAGTGCGCTCTATAGTCGCCCTGCATTCGGCTCAACCGCTTCTTGGTCGCCAGAGCCTCCAGGCTGTTCTCTACTCGTGCTTTTGGCAGCGTGTGAAAGGTTTCGCGGCCGGTATAGCCTTGCGCGAGCAGCAGGCGCCCTTCTTTGCGGTACGCCCGCGGCCCGCTCGATGTGGTCGATCCGCAAAGCACGTTCATGTCTTTTTTCTCCTTTCCGGCTGCTCGACTTAGATATATCCTTGCTGAAGTCCATGTCCTAGACAAGGTATCGATGATAGAGGGAACGATAACTTAGGACCAGGACGCACCATAATCCTTGAGCCCGCTGCGCTTCATTGAGTCCCAAGCATTCTTGGTCTCTATCCTGATCGATTCAATCACCCGTCTCGCGTGGTCGATCTCCTTCTTTTTGGCATCTTCCTGTTCTTTTTGCTCATCGATCAGCTTGGTGCGCCTGAGCTCCACGCGGCAGGACGCCTCCTCTTTTTCTTTGCATACGCTCAGGAGCTGAGTGCATGCGATGAGCGCTTTGCGCAGAGAGAGGGCGCATCGTTTGACGTTGGCTGCGACGACAAGTTTGACGGACTGGCGCGCGACTTGTTCATCGGGGGGAGCACTGGCTCTGGGTCGGTTGATCACACGCACAGCGTTGTAGAGCGCCGTCGCGAGGGTACTCAAGCGGGTACGCACAAGCTCAGCCACGGACGGTTGGACCGTGATGGTGTCATAGAGCAAGGGGCTGCTCGGACCGGAGACGGCGGACTTGCCAGAGCGGGCAAATGGCTCGTCGATAAAGGAGATGGTCTCTGTGGCATGGTCCACGCGGATGCGGAGTTCGCCAAGGCGTGCGCAGCCCATGACCTAGGCTTCGACTTGATCGGGGCCAAAGTCGTCCAGGGGTTTGACGAGGTCGAGGGGGTGCTTACTTTGATGGTGCTGTAGACCTGGGTGAGAGGAGAGAGGGAGCGGGAGAGGAGGGGGCGGCAGTCAGCATATGGCGAGTCACTGGCATAGAGTGAGGAGAGGATGGGCGCTGTGCATGCGCAGAGAGTGAGAGGGTCGAACAAATCCTTGAGAAAGCTGTAGACGATCTTGATCTGGGCTGGGGAGAGGCGGAGGACGTCTCTCGAAAGCTGGAAAACATAAGTGAGGGAGTGTTGGTAAAGAGAAGGAGAGTGGCACCGTGACAGTAAGAGCGCCCGTCGCCTTTTGTCATGTTCACCGGGGACCGCGGTGCGCAAACGACACGCAAGTCGACAACCGCCATGTTGGTCACTAGTATAGACCAGCACGACGCTAGGGACAAAAGAGAAAAGAGGGGCGACTCTACGTATATAGGGGAAACACGATCAAACGGAGACACACGGTACCACACAGACGCACGAGCCTCAGGGGGTAATCAGACTCTCTGACACCTTTGTCGGCATGCTGTCCAGCTGGGACTGCGTGTGCGCTGACGAGGACCTGTCCAGCGAGACGGGGATTTCTTCGTTGAATCCACCACCAATGGAGGTGACGACGCCGATAGGTTGATGCGGCGTGTACAGTACTTGGTACTTGGGTCGTCAATGGACGCGACATTAATTGTCAATCAAATTGTGACTTCTACATTCCTTTCCGCCGAGTCGTGCTCACGCACGCTGTCAAGGAATCGCACGTTGGGAAAAACAACACTATTTGTTCTGGGGTTCGATCATGTGGGTATATCAGCGCAGTCGGTCGTGGAACGTCGACTGTTCAAGCAGGAGGCAAGACGCGATAAACGAGTAGTAGTGTGTACATACTAACCGGCAACTACTTTCAAGTTCAGTCGTGCAAACACGCGATTTCATTTCACGCTACGCTTGTGTCCACTTACCAGTACTGAGACATGTCTCTCTTCAAATGGTCCCCGAGTGAGTAAAAACTGATACATTTTCACTTTTCCTTCTCACTTGCATTTATTCAGCCCCCGAGCGACGCAGAGTCGACAAAGTCTTACCCATCGTGCCGAACGAGATTTACCTTCACGTCTTTGAATTCATCGCCCCATTCAATGAGAGCCTACCACCAGAAGAACTCAAGACATTCCACACGCTCTCTCGTGTCTGCAGGTTCTTTGCCAACGTCTGCCTTCCACGCGTATTCGAAACTGTGGAGCTTCGTGGCTCTCTTTCCTATGATGGTGCTCTCACATACAAGGCTTCGCTTGGATCTATGCTGTGCACACAGATTGCAGAGGAGCAGCCTCTCGCGCTCGCACTCGCCCAGACAGTGAGGGCGTTTCATTTCACGAACTCTCACAAACCGGACTACGTATGGGATGTTGATCCTTTCACTTTGAAGAAGTGCATCCCTGCAATGACGTTTATGAAGAACATTCGCCAGTTTCAGCTCTCGAACCACGTTGTGGATGCGGATCTCTGGAAGGCCATCGTTGAGCTGCCGTCGCTCGATGATCTGTCATTTCATGAGTGCAACGTTCTGTACTACGAGTCCTTTGTGGGCAACCCCAAGACAAGGCTCAAAGTAAAAGTGTCTCGACTCAGTGTGGTCAACGGTTCCTGGCATGAAAAGCTCCTCGAGGTTACCGATATGGGGTACTTGCGCATGCTTACAGTGGATTTAATTACCCTGGAATCAGAAGTGAATCTCCTACAGGCAGATTGGCTGTACTGGTCTACCTTCACGGAGCTACATCTTTGTGTTTTCGACGGTGATCTGTCTGAAGACGCGGAGTACAGACTGGAACTGAATCCTGTCCTCGAGCAATTGCCGCGGTCTCTCGAGGTGCTGGGTTTTTCGGTTGATATATCAGTTACAGCTGGCGATATGATTCCATTTATCTTGGAAAGCATGTTGAACGATCCTGCTTGGGAAGACCTTTCTTCGCTTCGCTCGCTCGTGATGCGAGTGGTAGATGATACACCGATTTCGGACGTAGGTCAATTTGTATTCCTCGTTCGGTGTCTCTCACTGGATTACTTCCCGTTTTCATTAGGAGCTTTGCCGAATGATATACATAGAGGGTACGAATTTCCACACATGTAAAATCTGCGCTAAAG
>JBBPOJ010001776.1:0-11487 GCA_038091395.1 Leccinum rimulosum
CCGGGCGGGCGTGCCGGGTTTCGAGTCGGGAGCAGGACCCGAGTCATCCAATGCCATTTCCGAGAGACTTGGAACACGAAACCAGGAAGAGTGGGAATAGGTGGTAGAGGCCTTAAATGCGCCACCGACCCACTGCGGCTGACACTTTTGGGCCTTTTGTTGCTTGTCAGCCGCATCGTCCAATATCGTCATCGAGCTGGCAATCGATGCAGGTTAGATGTGTTCCTCGAGCGAGATTTGTGCTGGATATTCTAAAGGGAGGGGTTGAGGCAATCCAAGTATACACGAGCATACTATCAGTCTTCCTCTACAATCGTAGAGGATGTCATTCAGATGTCCTTGCGAGCCAACACCATGGCCAATGGCTACTCCACCTTTACTTGGTCCGATAACGATTCCCCTGAGCGGGAAACGCTCTCTCGCAGCGCCTTCCAAAATCGTACTTTGAGCGGTCCGGGATCCGGATGGGCCACATCACCCGGATTCCATTCCTTGAAGGCGTGCAATGCTCCACGTAGGCAGGAACCCGAGGAAATCCTCCCAGGACATGGTCCTTTTCAGCACGGTCACGTCTATCCTCGTGTGAGTATAGTTGGATGCTATGTATACGCTGAGGGCCGCAAGGAAACGAAAATTTTATCGGTGAAATGCACTCTGACGAGCGGCTTGAACGCACCGGGAACAGCATCCTTTGCTTCCGGAACATCGATGAGGTAGTTGTAGGATACTCCGTCCGGGCTGTTGCCAGTACGGACCCAGGGAAGTACTGGGGGTCCCTTCCCTAGTCGTACGCGACGATGAGCAGCGTCACGGTGGGGTATTGGAGCAAGCGGAACTCGGAGTATATCTGTGGTGGAAACAGAAGCGTGAGGTCAGTCTCTGAAATCATGTAGGGGAAACGACGGCTATGGAGGAGATGCTGACCCAGGCGACATGCGCATGACGCGCGCGAGCTCGGGCTACATCTTGGATCAATGGAACCAATGACTCGCTTGAGCCGCCAGGAGTGGCCAGGCGATGCCATAGTTGGTCAGTCAGATAAACAGAAACGTCAAGATATGACCAGATCCCGCCAAGAAGTCCAGCCGAACATCGTACGAAGTCGATGACCGGTCCCTGTGACTCGCCCTCGTCCCTCCTCTTCTCGCGTGCAGAGCAAATCATGTTCTCGCTCGGATCGACCGCGGTGACGTATCTGAACGTTCCGAGCGCGACCGTATCCTGACCTGTCGACCCACGCAGGATTTCCAGTCAGAATCGAACCAACACCTCCTCTTTGCAACATTTTCGACTTGCCGCCTGTACCGCAGCCAAGATCGATGGCCCACTCAAACCTGGCGTTCGTAGACTGCTTGTAAAAGTCCAACATGAAATCGTACAGTGCCTTCCGGTAGGAGGGTCGAGACGCGGCGTATACAGTCGTGAAGTTAGCCCTGCTCAAAGGTCGCCATCGAAGTGCGGAAGCCGGGCAGCCCAAGTAGTAGACGGGGAGTGGGTGGGTGTGAAAAGCAACAGCTTCAGCTGCGGGAGGTGATAACCCAGATGCCCGGGATTATGGTCTGTCCGACGGTGTACCAAGAAGGCCATGCAAATCGAGCACGATCGAAAATAAAAAAATCCCGCCGCACTGTAAGAAATCAGAATCAAGAAGATACATTGTCGTTCGA
Source organism: Leccinum rimulosum (assembly GCA_038091395.1). NCBI lineage: Eukaryota > Fungi > Basidiomycota > Agaricomycetes > Boletales > Boletaceae > Leccinum > Leccinum rimulosum. Next base: position 1,668 of record JBBPOJ010001776.1, read on the forward strand.
TTCGCTAGCGAACATGAGGCAAAGGCAAAGGCCGCCCCAAGCGTGACCTGCGAGCTCATGCCCGCTTCACGAGTATCAACGCCAACGGCCACTCGACCTCGACCGCGTCCTCCGGCTGCACCGTCACCCCGTCCTGCGCCGACGCACCGCCAAGCAACGCCTTCCAAAACCGCATGCCGAGGTCGCCCTCGGGCCTCGCCGCATCCTCGGGGTTACGTTCCAAAAAGGTGTGCAGCGCGCTGGCGGTGCGGAAATACCCGTACAGATCGTGCCACGTCATCCGCTTGCACATGAGGATGGGCTTGGGTGAGGGAAACTGGGGGTAGTACGTGCCTAGAGTGGTCACAGGGCAAGGATGGGTCGACACAGGAGCAACGCGAGACAGAGGTAGACGTACCCGTGAAATAGCAGCGCGTGAAGTCCTTGAATGCACCTGGGACGACATCGTGCGCGTCTGGAACAGCGACGAGATGGCCGTCGAGGATCGATCGCCCGGGTTGCTGCCAATACGGGCCGATGGAGGTCAGAGGATCGGTGCCTTGGAAAAAGTGAGACAGCAGCGGGGTCAGGGTGGGGTACTTGGGGAAACGGAGCTCCGAGTAGATCTGGGAGGGGAACAGTCCAAGTCAGGATTGCAAGTTCGAGGGTAAAGCACGACGAAGAACACGCACCCAGATCGCAAACGTCCCGTCCTTTCGCAGCACCCTCGCTGCCTCTGACCACATCTGAGACCAATCGAACCAATGGCCCGCTTGTGCTGAACATAATGGAAGTGAGAATCAACGTCAACGTCGCCAGGAAAGAAAAAAAAAATGACAACGCACCAGTAATCATCAAATCGACGCTCCCATCAGACAAGAACGACAATTTCTCAGCCGGGGACTGGACGAACGTGATCCTCCCCTCGTGGTCCTGTGTCATCAGTGGGCGCTCACTGGGCTTCTGGTCGGACGACGGTGCCGGTGACTCGACAGCATCTGAACCTGCATCGCCAAGCACGAGTGCGCGACGCGCAGCGTCGACCATCCCCGCGCTCGGATCGACGCCGACGATCTTTTTGAATGGCGTGAGCTCGACGGTCGCTTGGCCTGCATAACAGCAGTGAGTAACAAGCAGTAGTACTGTGAACCATAGGCCGGTGGTGCGAAAGGTCGGTACCGGCGAAAAGCGATCACAAGGTAAATTTTTGCCTCTTTCCACTTTTTGACGAAGAACTCCACAGAAAGGTTAACGTACCTGTTCCACACCCCAGGTCGACAGCCGTATCCCACCGCCCACCGCCGGCGCCCTCGCCGTGAAATCGAAAGACATGCTCAAAGAGAGCGCGGGGATAGGTAGGCCGGGATGCGGCGTAAGAGACGGCGTTAAAAGTCGTCTTGCCGAATGTCGCCATTTCTTGGATAGTTGTTCAAAAGGTATGTATGTACTCAAGCTCAATGGCGAGGTGAATGTGGTATCGATCAAACGTTCGGAAGAGCTCGTTGCGCTCACAAAGGACACGGCTCAGGTTAGTTCACCGTGCACACATAAAAGGTGTAGAATATAAATGCCGGCCTGTGCATCGGCTTGAATCGGGTTTGATACAACAGCTCACACAAGACTGCATCGTGGTAAAAACGACGGTAGGACGTCATTCGGCCAACCCACGCACTACGCCCGATCCACATGGCGCCTTCTCATGGCTAATCCGCCGCAAGCTCGAGCTTGATCTTGGCAATGGCCGCAGCGGGGTTCAAGCCCTTGGGGCACGTACGAGAGCCTAGACGGAGGGAGCTCGATGAGTAAACGCGTCGCAAAGACTAAATGGACGACAAACAGTTGAAGATAGTATGACACCTGTACATGCTCATCTCATTCTGGAGCAACTCCTTTCTCTGTGCGCCGTACGCGTCCTGTGTCATAGAATCATGTCAGGTCACACACTCACGACACTACGACTTTGATTGCGCTTACCCGAGAGTCCGCGATCCACCGGTATGCCTGCATTAATGTTGCAGGCCCGAGATACTCGTCTTGGTTCCACCAATAAGACGGACAGCTGGTCGAACAGCAGGCGCAGAGAATGCACTCGTAGAGACCGTCGAGTTTCTTGCGGTCCTCTGGTGATTGCAAGAATTCCCCCTTTTCGGGCGGGTTGTCATTTTGCAAGTAGGGCTTGATGGACTTGTACTGCTTGTAAAAGAGAGTGAGGTCGGGGACGAGGTCCTTGACGATGTACACTAGGAGAGTTGAAGAGAGTGAGAAAAAGGGAGCTTGGGTAACGTAGCGGGCAGAGCAACAAGGGACAGGTACGAACTGTGTGGGAGGGGATAAATCTTGGAGTCCTTGCTCGCGTTCCTGTCAATGCGGCAGAGACAGGCGAGGGTGTTTTGACCGTCGATGTTCATGGCACACGAGCCACATATGCCCTCTCTGCAGGAGCGCCGGAAGGTGACGGTAGGGTCGATCTCGTTCTTAATCTTGATGAGGGCGTCCAGCACCTGCAAATGAAGACGTCAGTTGTCGGTCGAAGAGCGCGAGAACAATATACGTGCCATGGGACCGGTCTGGTTGAGGTCGATAGTGTAGGATTGGAGAGTCGGTTTCTTCTCTGGCTCGTCTGGATTCTAATGAGGGCGTCGTTAGAGATGTGGCATGTTGAGGGGTAAGACGACACGGACCCAACGGTAGATCTTGAACTCCTTCATCAAGGTCGGTTTCTCTGTCGGGACTGCCTGCGACCTTGCAGCGGACGACGCGAATGTGCGCAACGAAGCGCGGCTGAGAGCACCCGCACGAGAAAGAGAAAGCATCGTTGATGGAACGAAGAGAACAAGTAACACTTGAAATTCGGAGAACGGCTGCCGTATCCGGAATTTACCGTGACCAATCACAATCGAGCTAATTACGGTACATACTCTGGGAACTCGAGAGGACACCGTCTTGGTATTTACATGCTGATACACCTTCAAATCTTCCTCTCTCACTCGCGGCTGCTTGGAAGGATCAGCAGTGAGCACGTTCACTTTGACGTTCTCCGGAACCGTCGACAGGTAGTGCGAAAACGACCATGGCACGTTTTGCTGAGCGAAATTTGATCAGAACCTACTTGCGAAGAATGGGATCGACCTACGTCAAAGATACCTTCCACAGCAGCGATGTCGCACAACCATACCCCTAAAGTCGCGACGATCGCATCCTCCTTCCTCCAAACCGGATTCTGTCGTAGAAACGTCTCGGGCGTCTGGACCTCCGGCCGTCGCACCACCTCGCCAAAGAACCCCTTGTACTGCGCCACGAGCACGACAGAAGCGGGACGTGTGCGCTTGAGGAGGGGCAATAGGGCACAGGTGACGAGCGCTCCGAGCGAATATCCAACAACGACGTCATACGGCTTCCCCACCTCCGCTCTCAGGAACTGCCGAAAAGAAAGGTCGAAGCTCCTCTGCCATCCCAGCAATGGTATACACCGAGCTGCGTCTAGCAAGTCCGTGTCCGAGCAAGTCGGGCGCAGTCACGAAATATCCTGCATAGATCGAATACGTGTCAGAACGTTGCACCTGTCAAAAGCGGATCGAAAAGCTCGCCTCGAGACGCCAGGTCCTGCGCAACGCGATCCCAGAATTGTGACGACCCCGTGAGGCCGTGGAGCAAGAGGACGCGCTTACTCGCGGTTGAATTTCCCCAGGTCGATGCAGCAGCCACGAGCAAACCAAACTCGGGAAGAGGCCGGTGCTACGACCCAAAGGAGGGTCCCCTTTTATGCATTTCGCTCTCGGAAGGAGTTGGGGAGTCGGCACTACTCGGTGCCAATATTAAGAATGGGAAATTTCAGCGAACACACTACCAAGTTTATCGTCTTCCGCACTCATGCAGGCCTCGCCTCCAATCAGAGCTTTGGAATGCAAAAGAAAAAAGGAAACCAAGGGTCCTTTGAGCGTACTTGGTAAGAAAAGAGTTGCAGAACCATTAGCCCACTGAAACACGGGGAAGATGGCACCTCTAGTCACGAATGTTTCAGATATACTTTGTCGCTTTGAGAATGGACTTAGAAGGTCGAGGACTTGCTTCATCAGGCGGGGTAAAGTCGAAATAGATAACAAAAAATTGTTTTTCTGGGTTCCCGCACATACTGCATGTTCGAGTACAACTTGTTATCATTACAGCGCACATTTCGGAATGCTATCTATCAGAACCCACCATGTCAACGTTCACATTTGACTTGGTACAAACTAGAGATGTCACTCACAAGAAATCATGGTGTGCACTCTCATCATTCTCCGCTTGCAAGGGCCGCCTCGACGACGACTTCAGGCATATCCATCGGAATATGCAAGGAACCCCATACACCGTCTTAACTGTGACATACGGGTACGTCTCAAGATACTCTTCCTTTGCTCTCGGATCTTGGATGGGTCGGCGACCAGCACAGTCACTTTGACGTTATCCGGTGTCTTCGACAAGAAATGTGAAGATGACCAAGGCTGCAATCAAGTTAGTCACGAACCCAAACGCCGCAACAAAATATGACAAATGGATAACTCTAGGAGAGCGAGAGGAAGCACCAACATCAAAGATGGCTTCCATGGCTGCAACATCGCACAAGTGCGCGCTTGCAGACTCTCCGGCGGCATGCTGCTTCGTCCAGTGCGGGTTCTGTTCTAGAAGCGCCTTGGGCGTTTGTGGGTTCCTGACCTTCTAGACGACGGACTGCCTGAACCTGGCCACGCTCTCCGGAGTCAGCTCGAACGACGGTCGGTGACCACGACCCGGACCGGTCACGATGGGGCAGCAGTAGCCAGGACTGGTTATATCAGGATGTTGCAGCGAGTGCATACGGTCTGGAGGGCGGGACTAGCCTCGAGATGCAAAGTCCTGAGCAATATGGTTCTAGAGTTGAGACGACCGCCGGATGCTGTGAATCAAGAGGACGCGCTTGGAAGCCCAGGTCGTTTCCAAGGGAGCTGCCATTTGAAGTAAACCCTGAGTTCAGATTCGAAGTTAGGCGATGGAATCATATATGTGCGTGCCGACCAAACTCACGGTGATTCGAACTAAACCTGATCAATCAGTTGACCTGGAAAGAGCTTGACCGTGGCCTGCTGCTGACCCAGGCTGGCGTCGTCCTCGCGGCAATGGCTTTGATGTGACAAGAAGCAATTGGTGGGAGTCCCGGTGGGTCCCGAGGAGCGTTGAAGTGGGTGGCACGCCTCAGCCCTCAGGCTGGGCTCTCGGTAATAGTGCCCCGTCGTGTTTCTCCGACGCCTCGTCTCCAATCATCTGAAACTTGTGAACTCTGATGACAAGGATTGAACATGTTCTGACACGACAAGACGCAGTGAAATCTCACTTTCGAGCCAGTCGACGAATACAGTGATTCATCGTGCCTCCATCGTCGGTCTTTGTGTTCGCTGGTGGGTGCATTCAAGTTGGCACGCGGCGAGTTGGTTACTGAATCCTGGATGTTTGCTCGAGAGCTCGAGCTCGTTTCGTGCATGCTGAAAAACGGGTCAGAGAGGTGTCAGTCAGGATGATTAAAAAAAAACTCACCCGAGCTCGTTACGCTTGATGGTCTGCGCGTAGTGACCTGATGGTCTCGGTCAATCGATTGACCGCACTTGGCGTGAGACAAGCAACGCAGTGCGGAGTTCCTTCGGCGAGGATGGACAATTCTACGAGCTGAAGGGAACAATGAAGAGAATGTACAAAGGCTTTGTTGCTAGATAGAGAGGTAGTACTATGTAGTAGTAATAGTACTTGGTGATGAGTATGTCCGTCCGGAGAGAACTTGACCGCGGCAGGGCCGAGGAGTCGCTCGCTCAGCCCGGCGGTTCCGTCCCATCGGCTGAGACGTCCGTCTCAGCCGTTTGGCCGTGGGCGTCTGGGCCGGAGCCCTTCCCGCCCACGATCCACTTGCCATCTCGTAAAACTGCCAGACTGAAAACAATACTCGACTTCTCTACCTCCACTACTCGCCGTCGCCGACATCGCCATCCTTCGCCCATGATGTGCTCCTCGTTGTCAAGAAATGCAACCAAATTGCTAATGGACCTTTGCCAACCAACGGTCTCGATTGGATTCGCGTCAGTTACGACGTTGGAGGCGCCAGTGCTTTTTTCACTCGATTCCTGAGTATCCATCCGACAGTAAGTACCTCTGTTTCATTTATCGGCGGGAGTCGCTGATGCTCTGACCTGCTGAATCCTGTCCAAGGGAGACGGGTTATCTGCCCTGTTCAGTTCTTTTCAAGCCGTCATCAGCACTCTTCGTCAATAACATGGGCCGGGTCTTATGTACTCACCGTTCCTCCGCCTTGGGTGCACCGTGGAAGATATCCTGCCAGGTGCTAGGTTCAAGCGCAGTCCTTATAAAGGGAATGCCTCGCCGTTTACTTCCGATGCACTGTCATCCGCAGGCGTGTGCGCTCATTCCGCTCTCACGCAGTTGATCACCCTGTGACCTGGAGGCTGGGCGCGGGCCGCTTTGATCCCACACGTCCTGGTTTTCCGGACAAGAAAATCAAAGCAAGATCATCCGCCTATCAGTCAAGGATTTCGAACGTCGAGCTACTTCATGGGACACTTCACCCTCCCTGACTGGATACGCGCTCACTGGCGACGAACAAGAACTTGGTGTGCGACTAGGGAAGATGCAGGAAGTGCGACTCAGGCACATTCCCAGAGTACGTTCTATGCTATATTTGAACTACCATGTCTCCCATCCACCTTGTACTTAGTAGCGGAATGCTGATACGGTTCGAGTTCTTCGCGACGACCCTGTGAGGCCGTGGAACAGGTGGATGCGGTCGGATAGCCCCCCTGACTCGGTCGATACAGCAGCGATGAGAAAACGTAACTCTGGAAGAGACAGGTGCTGCGATCCAATGGGAAATGATTCACTCACGAAGGAGTCCCGGAGTTGGTATGAGGAGTGCAGTACGGAAAAAGTCCTGTTGCCTCCCAGAGCTTCATTGTGATATGGACGCGGGCGGTCCACACGAGTCAAAACCGTTAGCTGATCCATCTGGCTAGCGATGGTTCTTGCTCTGCACATTCAGCACGTATGTCATTAGCCCACTGGAACACGGTGGAAAGTTGATTTCGGGTTTACGTTCTTCAAGTTGTTAATTTTGAGAACGGGGGCCCCGGGCCGTCTTTCATCGAGAGCTTGCTTCACCCGATAGCAAAAGTCAAGTCGAAATGGATAACAAAGTCTATGTCCTGTTATTATTACAGCGCACATTCAGAACACTAACGTTACCCATCAGAACCTACCAATCTCAATATTCACAATGGACTTTAGTACACGCTGAACCATGTCATTCGCAAGAAATCATCGCGCCCACTCTCATCATTCTGCGCCCTCGAGGGCTGCCTCGACGACGACTTCAGGCCAGTCGATCGAAATCGTGTAACAAAACGCCCTCCACACCGTCTTGACCCTGACATGTGGCACCTCTAGATGCTCTTCCTTTGCTCGCGGATCAAAAGAAGGGTCAGCGACCAGCGCGGTCACTTTGACATTGTCCGGTGTCTTCGACAATAAGTGTGAAAACGAGAAAGGAACGTTTTCCTGCCATGAAGTTAGTCAGGAAACGAAACACCGCGACAAAATAAATAAACCCCAGGCGGAGGGCAGAGTGAGAGGAGACACCTACATCAAAGAAAGCTTCTATGGTCGCGACCGTGACACCGCACAAGTGGGCGCTTGCAGACTCGACCACGGCTTGCTCCTTCGTCCAGTGCGGGTTCTGCTCCAGAAGCGCCTCGGGCGTCTGTGGGTTCCAGACCCTCTCGGTGAGGGTCTGCCTGAACCTCGCCGCACTCGCCGGGGTCAGCTCGAACGCCGGGTCGACGAGTACGACTCGGACCGGTCGCGCGGATGCAAGATGGGGCAACAGTGCAGCAGTCAAGATACCCCCCCCGAACAAGTGGCCTATGACAATGTCGTACGGAGCGTCCCCGGGAGCCGTCGAGAACCGGGGTCGAAGCTCCTCCGAGTCTGCAAATGCGGCGAAGGTAGCCTCAGAGCTACGCTTCGCGTGTCCGTGATTGAGCAGATCGGGTGCGATAACGAAATAACCTGTGGTTATGTCAGGATGTTGCAGCGAGTGCACACGGTCTGGGCGGCGGGACTCGCCTCGAGATGCAAAGTCCTACGCAATGTGGTTCCAGAATTGAGACGACCTCCCAACGCCGTGAATCAAGATGATGCGCTTGGAAGCGGTGGGGAAACCCCAGGTCGTTGCCACGGAAGCCGTCATGGGTGACAGTTTGAAGCAAACCCGGAGTTCAGATTCGGGGGTCCACACTCAGCTCATTTGATCAATCAGTTGACCTGGAAAGAGCTTGACGGCCCGCCACGGACCAGGTGTCGTCCTCGTAGCGATGGTTTTGATGTGGTAGTAAGCTTCCTTCATCTCTAACAAAGTCACTGAGAGATAGTAGGACATCAATTGCCGGGGTATGCTGTAAGATGCTATTCCTTTTCTCGCAGATCCTTGGACAGGTCCCCAGCTAACAGGGTCACTTTTGAGGTTGTCTTCGACAGGAGGTGTAAAATGACCAATGGGGACGCTTTGCTGTAACGTAACAAGCGAGGGACCCAAACATACGCAAGTTGCAACAGAATAGACGGGGGAATGAAAGGCTGAGACACCTGGTAAGTACGTTCACGGGACTCGCTGCCACGAGCAAGTCCCTAGGTTCGAATTCGAACTCAGGTGGTTGAAACATGTGCATACCGCCGTCATTGCGTCCAAGCCCGTAGACGTGATTGGAATTAAAATATACCCGATAAACTCAGGCTTATCTGATCAATAGTTCTGATAGTATTAACTCGAAAAGAATTCGATGGACCTGCTGGCCCAGGCCGGGATCGTTCTCGGGGCGATGGTGTTGATGATAAGCAAGAAACAGGATACTTAGGAAGTGGCGGATGGATGCAACTTGAAGTGTGATGTTGCGAATGCCAGAAAAGTGGTGTCACGAATGGTAAGCCTCCGAGTCGGCGGCTGGACTGTACTAGATCTTTATGCCCTCGCGGCATCAATATGGGCGCATCGACGACCGTCTTCCTGTAGGCTAAGGGTCTGCCTACGGGAGACTAGGGCGCATCATGCACTGCCTCGACTATTAGACCACTGGTTGACATATGTTGATTGGTCCAGTAACACAGAAAAAGTGCCTTACACACTGAATGTTCCAGATTCCAGGTGATCTTGCAACTTACAGACCGTATTGGCTCAACTTGAAGCTATTGCCAATGCTTGCTTCATCGGTATATACATGTTCGTGATCGATCAGTGGTAGATCCTACAGAATACATTTCATTTCAGAACGCCACCTCTGCTACCCAACAGAATGTACCGCGTTCATTCACCAGTCATAACGAGCGCTCTCATGTATCGAGATCATGCTCGATGTGGGTAGGCCCGCTGCTGGTACCTGTGCCTTCGGTACCTTCGTCTTGGAGAGCCGCCTCGAGCACGACTCCAGGTACCTCGACGGGAATCATGTGAGACGCACCCCACACTGTCTTGACTATGACATCCGGGTACGCCTTCAAATCTTCCTCCTTTGCTCGCGGATTTTTGGACGTCGGGTCTGCGGCCAGCACGATCACTTTGATGTTATCTGGCGGCATCGATAGCAAGTGCGAGAACGACCATGGGTCATTTTGCTGCAGTATTGGAAGAAGCGACATGCTCGTTAGGAGCACAAGGGGAAAAGCCAGAAGCAACACCTACGTGACAGATGGCTTCCACGGTCGCGGCCTCGCACAGCTGTAAGCCCATGGATTTAAACACGGCTTGTTCCCTCGTCCATTGTGGGTATATCTC
>JBBPOJ010001777.1:0-11471 GCA_038091395.1 Leccinum rimulosum
CTCCTCGTAATTCAACGTTCAACGTCACCGGAAATGGTCGCAGGGAAAATACGAGTTCCGGGTGGTAATTCTTCTCGTTACAGACCCACTCTTCCTCCTCCATCTGCTCCAGCTCGCAGTCCAACTCCCCTTCCAAACGCTCGAAGCACTTCCGGGTCCCCTGAATCCGAAGGTACACCTGACCCGAAAGATTGGGATTGGAGCAAAGCAAGGTTTTACGACGACGACGACGAAGACCTGGGTCCGTTTCCACGTCCGGGTGGTGAATCTGCCGGCGCAGGTTCGTGCAGCGCAGAGTGAGTACCGAGTACCCCGAACGAAAACATCTCGGATTTGAGCTCGACGTTCCCGGAAAGCACGACCATGGCGACGGAAAAAAGTCCGTTCATTCTTGCTTGTTTCATCAACTACAACAAACTCTGAGCCATCTCCAATGAAGGTTTCACAGAGCATGGCCTGGAACTCAGCTCTTGCATGGTCGTCACGTTCTGCAGCCAGTTTCTGAATGATTTTGGAAGTGAGACCAACCGAGCGAAGCATACGGCAGAGGGCAGAAGGACTGATGGATGTGTCATGCTCTGCAGCAAGTCACACACAGAGCTCGTCGAGATAGAGGTCTGTTTTAGCTTCATAGAGCTCGGATATCGCGGTGAGAACGGCACGGGTGATTTTACGAGCGCATCCGGTGACAGGGTTGGGCGGTCGAGTAACTGTCCCGTGCTCGTCAAGGATGCGACGCCATCGGTAGACACTGCACGGTGAGATATTGAGCGCATGGAAGATACCATTGAGGGTCCAGCCAGATTCCCAGAGGTGTAGAGCACATTGCTTGAGGTCCGTGCTGATACGCCAATATGCCATGTTGAGTTACGAGTACAAGACAACTATCTATCCGAGTCCGCCGCGCGTCAATTTACTTCACTTCCCTTTTGGGCCGACGCGAGTCGCGACACGATTTTTTTTTCGTTTTGTCAAGGCTTACGCAAACAGCTGTAATGTGGTTGCGAGTCAAGGAGTACATCGCTTTGTACGTTCAAGACAATTAGTCAAGGCTCGCTATGATGACCATGTTTATTTCCAGTTGGCACCACGTTTGTGCCTGGACCTGTAAAGGTTAGTTTTTTCTTTCTTTCTTTCTTTCAATAAATGAATGAATTATTAATGAGAAATGTTGCAATGATAGATGTACGTGTTTTCATTCCATTGATCATCCTTGTTCACAATCAGTTAGGTGTAAGCATTGTTAATCCACGTCGTTGGATGCTTGATCACGCTACTATCCTATCTATACCTTCGAAGGTGCCGGTTTCTCTTACTCGGGTAGTTGGGCATTTACAGCATTCGCTGCTTCCTCCACATGTGAGTTAGATGGTCCGTGTTGATGTATTATTTCATTGAGAAATCTTGACTTTGATTAGTGTTACTGGTTCTGCGTATCTATGCAATATGGAATCGCTCAAAAGTCATCCTTATTATCCTTCTGCTTTGCTACATGGCTGGGGTGGCTTTCGAACTTGTCTTTACAGCTCTTTTTGTAAATCCAGACATCGATGCCACAGGTACGACTCCACCCAGTCGGAATAATGAGTACACATGTGAACTTCACCCCCTTCTGTCTTTCATTTAGTTGGAACCAGCCAAGTGCTTGATTACTCGTTTTGCACTGAGGTGGATTCTGTAATCATCCCTTACATGAGATATGTGGCCGGCTGCGTAATTCTCTTACGATGGCCTATTTTTAATCCTTGCTTTCGTTCCGTTGGTGAAGCAATCAATCGCAAGGTACAAGGCGACGAGGCGTTGGGAGCCCAACCGATATATGTCCTTGATCGTCAAGGAGGGTGTGTCTTATGTCGTTTTGTATGTCGTTCATCATATCTTTGCTCGTTCTTGTGATCATTGATCGAGCTCCACAACATAGGATTTTCCTCACTTATATGCCCGGAACGGTAATAAACTCGTTGCCCCGTGACTGGTACTTCATCCTTCAATTCGGTTTCACCATCACTATGTACCCCATTGTTCCCCGATTTGTGATCAGTATGCGTACGCTGTTCGACGAGGATAGCCGTGGTCGCTTGGAAGGGATCGATAGTGCTTTTGGGATCTCTTCGCGTTCTGGGGACATTGCTGGACGGGATCACTCTATCTCTGGGATTGCGTTCGCAGATGGGAGTGGCCATCCGTGCGAGGAGGGTGGGGAGGAAATCCAGCTTGAGGCTGTCGGAGGAAATGATTCGCGCGCGTAGGAGTTGTTCTGAACTGGTCGTCATCCGGGAAGGATGGCAAGACGTGAAGTTTTTCTTCCGATGAATATTGTATTTATGTTAAACAGGTTGGCTCTTTCCATACCACGAGGGCGCTGGATTTTTGTACTATGCAGTACGATACATACTATTGTTTTATTTATGTAAGAGGTACTTCGTGTTTGCGGGGATGTGGGTCAATCGAATGTTGCAGATAACTACTAGTAGAAGGTATTATTCCTACGTATCAAGTCTTCACAGAAGGCGCATCAAGGTCGTGATTGTAATATTGAATACTGAAGGGAGTACCGCGATGCTTGTGACTTGACATGATAAGTAAGTAGCTAAGTCCCGGTCAGTCAAATCTGACGCTGGTCTGCGGTTTGCAAAAGATTGAACGCCGTCGCCGATGGCCATAGGATTTGCACGCTACATAATAAAGTAGATAAACCTCATCATCTCTCTCTCCCTCTCCTCCTCTCCCCAAACCCCTTCGCGGGCCGACCCGAACCACCGCGGGCCTCATCCTGTCCATTTCCCGACTCCAGCATATCCGTCTCCGATCCAGGCCCAAGTGGTTCCCGCACCACCATGGCCCCGCCCGAAGTAGAGCTCGTTCTTGACATCGACACAGAACTCGCATTCCCACTTGTGTTTCCCAACTTGTCACCGAATATACGACTTCGCGCTTCTTGATACTGTGCTTCGCGCTCTGCCAGCGTGCCCCTCTGGCCCGGGGACGTCACTCCTGATCTAGAACCAGAGCCCGCGGAATACCCTTGTGAGGACGAAGACAATGAGGTAGATGATGGTGTTCCCGTGTTGTTGCCGCTGGGATTCGGAGACGGTCGTTTCAGGATACGCAGCGTCGGTTGGAGTGCGGCAGGCGGCGGAGGCTGGGAGCTTTGGCTCGTGCTCGCAGGCGCAACGATGAGCTCGGGCATCGGTCCGCTCTTGTTACTGAGTTCAGATCACCGCGCGAGCATGCGTACGTGTGTGGACGGGAAGGAACGATGTCACGCACGAAGGCGTTCAACGGAAAAATACCATGTAAACTGGAAGATCAGCACGAAACGCACAGCGAGTCAGAAATAGGACGGACTCACGCTTCCTCCCAGATCTTGTTGCTGTCTTCACCCCTTCCCGACGAATATGGACCGGGAGCGGTACCGTCGTTTCTGGTCAAACTCGCCTTTTCATTCCCATCTCTCTCCTCTTTCCTTCCTGCATCCTTCTCTGGCTCCTCCCCTTCCTCCTCTTCATCGTCGTCCCAATCGTCAAGCACGGCCTTTGCCTTTGCCGCCTGCTTCAGATTGGGAGTCCGCTTCACCAATCCAGCCCTTCCACTCCCCTACAAACCCGGGTCCCGCAGCAGCAAATGAAATGTCGACATACCCATCCAAATCGACGAGACGATGAGTAGCCGTAAGCGGGGCTTCTAGTGTAAAGCCAAGACTTCAACCTTACCAGTGAATCTTGATCCCACGCGCCACTCTCGCTCGTCAGTGCCATTGGGACACGTTTCGACTCTTCCGAAGGCGAATTCAACTCGAGTCTTCACGGGGCCGCTGACAGAATTCCGGTACCACACACCAATGGATAAGAAATGAGCGTCAGGGTGCGAGTGGTATTCGCAGGGGAACCTGAACAGTTAGCCGAGTTCGCTGAGTTTGAAGCAACGACCCCAAGAAGGTTACTACATTTCCATGATACCAATACAAATTCGTATCAGACTGCTTTAAATCGCCTCCATTCCTTTCTTCATGCCCCACCGAGTTGGGCAACCTCATACAAATACGTCCCGAGCACCTTGGTCTGAAAAAAAATGATGAAGAACTGGTACCGATCACAATCTTATGGCACACGTACCCCTTCAATAAAGTTGGACATGTCCAACTTTTCGTTCGTCGAGCTACATCAACCGCGCATTCGCATGAGCGATCAAAACAAGGTGGTAAATGCACGTACTGCGCCCCGTCGTCTGACCGACCCATTGGAAGCAATAGCACGTTCACACCTAATTTCTCTGCAAACGTGAGCGTCACAGGGATCGACCCCCCCTCGCGCGTGTAATCAGGCGACTTTTTCCAGATCGTCTAGTCAACAAACCATCGTTCAGTCCCTAGCCTTCTGCAGACATACGAAAAAACGGCACATCACATGCGCCAACGTACCTCGATGGCTTTCCGTGCCGCTTCAAAGTTCCAGTGGTTGACGTCCGCCACCCAGGGCTTGCCACCGTGAAGATATTCGACACTCATCGTATTTTTGCTGTTCAGCTTCGCGAATTCAGATTCGATGTATGCCTTTACGAGCGGGATGACGATTTCAGGCGTCTGCGGAGGGACGAGACTGCATCAAAAACGGAACAAAAACGATGCTCAGTCGATGCGTATCCCGATCAATCGATGCGAGACGTTTGTCCACGTGGCATCGCAGGTACGCACCGAAGACTAAACTTTCCGGCCACCTTGGAGGGGATCACGGTCTTGCACCCCGGTTCGGAGAATGCGCCTTGGATTCCGTGAAGGGAGAGCGACGGGTTGCGCATGCGACCCATGATCACAGTTTCTTTGTGATCCGACAGTGCGATCTAAGCACCCATGAGGATCAGCCTCGTGTGTACAATGGAGATTGTCCTACCTGTGCACCGGCTGCCTCTGCGACATCCGCGATGGAATAGTCCATCTTGGTGTATAATTTGCTAACAGGATAAAGTCATCATGAAGCATGTTCCTACTGTTCACAGGGCAAAGGGCGACACACATTTCGTTTTCGTCCGGTGGCGGAACCATTTCGTCAATACCGGGGATAAGAATGCGGCCGTTGTGATCGACGAGTTTGCTCATGAGTTTGATGAGATCCGTCATCGGCTCGTGAACCATGCGTCCGAACAACCCAGAGTGCAGATCTTGACCTGGACCTGACACGTTTAGAGCGAAATAGGCAATCCCGCGAAGACCATACGTCAATGCAGGGGTGCGAGTGTTCAGCCAGTAATTGTCAGACTGATACGACAAAGAATCAGGAGGCAGCGTAGAGGAGGAGAATGAGAGAATGACGCACGATGCACACACAGTCGATGCCCTTGAACCACTCCGAGCCCTCAGCCACCTCCTTCTCGATAAGCTCGTCCAGACCCTCGCTCCCGCTCTCCTCCATTCCTTCAAAGCAGAACCGAAGGTTGACTGGGAGATCGAGACCCTGTACCTGATGTGCCTCGAGCACGTTCAGCCAACCCATGATAGGACCCTTGTCGTCCGTCGATCCACGCCCATACATCTTCCCGTCCTTCTCGACGAGCCTGAACGGATCCGTGTTCCATCCATCCGATTGCAGTGCCTAGACAAACAACAATCGATATCATACTCAGTACATCGTTATCTTCACAGACATGTCTGCGGGTCCGGCAAGACACATCGGGTAGCAACTCACGGGTTGTACGTCATAGTGCCCGTAGATCAACACTGTTTTCTTCTTCGGGTCTTCACCCAGCTTTCCGAGGATAGCAGGGGGCAGATTTAGGTGCTGGCCCTGCAACGTTTGTGGTCCGAGATCCTTGAGTACCGTCGTCACGCCGAGCGCCTTGAGCTGCTTGTCGAGCCAGTGACCCATCGCGATCGTTTCGCCGCGATAAGATGCATCGCCGCTGACACTGCGAAAGATCGAGGTGATTCAGGTGAACGTCAGTTCGAAGCCACGTCATATTTCAGAGATCGAGTACCTCTTTATCTCGACTGCCTCGGCAAGACGTTGAACGAACTTGCCTGCGTTTGCGTTGATGTACTCGACAAAACGTGTTTGGTGGGTGGTCATGGTGGAGAAGAATCAAGATGTGTGATAACAAGTATGCGATGTGGCAGCAGTCAATTATACTCGCAGTATCTCACGAGCTCACGAGGTTCAAGTTCACTTTTAGACGATTATGATCCGGATGCGGGTGGGGAGGGCGCCGAGGCCCGATAACATTAGGATCAACATTGTAGGCATGGTTTTGCGTGTCATTCATAGTCGTATAGAATCATAGGTGCTTCAACATATGTCCATCCGATCACTCGCGCCACCCTTTGAAACCGAAGAAACCTCGTCCTCGTCAACGACGATATCTCCAACAAGCTCTGACGGGAGCTGCGACAGAAACTCTCTGTTGGCCGTTTTGACGTCGTCCTGCGAGGATGATCGTTAATAACACCAAAGTTACAAAAAAAGGTTCCCGGCACCTTGATCTCATCCATCCAAGGCAGCGCCGCCGCCGATCCTTCGCTCTCTGGCATCGCCCGCGAATAAAACAGCAAGTACGGTCCAGCACCGAGATGAAGTCCCGCCTGGTCGTTGAGAACCACCTCTTCAGCCACCTGGATGAACAGGTCAAGACGGATCGCGCGTCGACAAAAACCTCAGTCACCTTTTCGATCAACGAGTCCGCGATCTTCCACCAACAAGACTTGTCATGCACGTAAGAATATAAATGTTTCCTACCGTACAGACCGTCGTGCACAAACACTACCCGCAGGTCGTACTGAAACAATGTAAGCATACCAGGATCGCAAAAAACCCACAGAGTCGAACATGCCTTGAGTTGTTGCAACTCCTCGCAGTCAAGCAACGTGTCGGCGCGAGCACGTAGCGCAGTTATATTATCTTCCGTAGCTGGGCGCATCATCGTCAATGCAGATCAAAATGACTAGAAAGCAGCCGAGTGCGAACCCTTGATTTCCCCTTCCATGGTCGTCAAGATGTCTTTCAACTTCCGCGTCGTCGTCTGGAGCGAAGCGCCACGCTCCAGGTCATCCTCGGCGTTAGCCACGTTTTCATAGTAAAAGATGACAGATCGCAAGTTTTTTAACGTATCCTTGCCCTATCGCATGATTAGAACAGGTCGATCCATGCCTTTGTCCACGACGACTTACATCGAAATGCGTGAGCGTTTTCTTGTGCAACACGAGCCGCTGCGCTTCATCGAGCAAGGCCTGTCTTTGACCATGCTTCCCCTGAGCAAGTGCAATGTTCTCCCTCAAAAACTGATCGAGGTATATAGACTTTGGGTACGTGAACGGTTTTCTGTCAGACGTCCCACCTCCATTGGTGGTGGTGGTGGTAGACGACGAGCGTACGAGCTCGAACGCGACCACTTCAGAGGGTTCGATTATGACGCTTTGTTTACCGGAATGAGGTCTTGACAGCTGTGCAGATAACTGTCCGATGAGATCGTTTGACTCCCCACCATAGACGTCGATCGGAACGACCGAGGTTTCTCGAAGGACTTCGCCAGGCTCGCTGGCGCGATTACCATACTGAAAATGCAGTAACCGCGGTCTAAAGATGCACACGTAAGAAACTTTTGGTGCTTAGAGAACGAGAAATTACTTTGGAAGTGGCTGTCCATCGCGAGCAAACTGATCTATAAAGGCTTTCTCGAGGGTGTTCGATATTCTAATATAGAAAGCTGAACGTCAACCATCAGTCATCGCCCGTACGCTTATACAAAACACGGTGCGCTCACTCCGCGATAGTTCTCCGGGAGGTTGCGCGGGCCGTTCCCAGGCCTCGATGTCGAATGCGGGAAGCCGCTTGTCCACGTTGAGATCACACAATCGAGCCAGATCCATGTGCGTGAATATCTCGCTGAGAGCCCACAGCTTGTAGTCTGGAGACGAGTCGTGCGTCAGAACCACCTACTATCGCCGTGGTTTGTGAGATCCGTAGACATACCTAGGTCGTTCATCGACGGGGTTATCACCTCATCCTTGTCTTCCGAGACGCGAGGACGCCAGCACGCCGTACGCTCTTTCACTTGAGGGACGTAGAACAACCCCTGGATGATGCTCGCAGCATACACCATCGTATGCATCGAGGGTCGCAGCACAACGGGGCTAACAACAACCGCGTGTTCAGCAAGAAACCCCGCAAACCCACTGACTCGGGAAACACTAACCATCCATCCCTCCGTAGCTGCTGCTCGACAGGGAACGGCTCCAGCGCGTCCGTATCGCCCATCGTCTCCAAGCTCGCCTCGATCGCACGATTCAAGTTTTGCAGATAGCTGGCATCGTTGCTCTCATTTTGCTACGCACGAACCCAACCGTCAGCGACGCCATTCGATAGACGAGACACATCGGATTAAAACTCACATTCGACGGGACCATCGCCCAACTCGGATCAGGCGGACGCTCGCTCGGACCAAACACCGGCCTCTCAGACTGCCCCGCCCCCTGCTGCGCCTGACTCGCAGGAATCGGATTCAACAAACTCTGCTGGGACTGCGATGATGATGGCACCAGCGGTGTCTGCGCGTACGACAGCGGGTACACCTGTTGGTGCGAACCACCGGCCGCCGGTGCATGATGTATCACATTCATCGACTCCTGCATCGCCCGCTGCAGATCCTGATCGTCCTCGTCAAACGTCAGATCGATGACAGGCGTGTTCGGTCGAGCAGCGATAGAACGCGTCGAGGACCCCGAGCCACTCTGCGTCGCGCCGATCGTCGTCGTCGACCCCATCATCGGCCAGCTTGACGACGACCCTCCTCCTCCTCCTCCTCCTCCTCCTCCTCCAACTCCCGAAGAAGACACGCCACTTCCTCCACCAGAGGCAGTGGCACCGGCCCACCCCTGACTCTGACTCTGACTCTGACTTTGAATCCCCTCCCCCTCCTCCACGCGCTCGCCCTCGAGAAGCGCCCCAGCAGCCTTGTCCACGTTGGCATCATACTTTCTCAAAATCCGTCGTACGACCTCGCGATCAAATCCTTCGCCCATGAGACCAACCAGAGCGTCCACGGCCTCTTCTTCTTCCCTCATCTTGATCTCGTCAGGCGCCATGTGCATCCTCGATGGGCTTGCACCGGCGTGTTCGGGGGTTCTATTGCTGCTGCTGCTGCGACGACGGAGATGGGGATGATGAGAGTCACTGAGAGGCTGAACAGTCTCGTCAAAGAGGACGCTCAAGTTCGATTTCGTGTTTGAGTCGGCACCAGTGGGAACGATAACAATATCAGAGTGAGAGTCTGCAGAGTCGTCAAAGTAATAGTTGTCGTCGTCGTCGTCGTCGTCCTGGAAATGCAATGAATTGTCGACGCCGTCGTCGGAGTCCTTCAAGTCGCGGTGAGCGATCCAACTCCGAATCCGACTCGGTCGTCGTGCCCGTCGGAACCGCCGGCCCGACTCGCGGGGGTCTAAAGAGGCAGTACTAGTGTCGTGACGACGGGACTCGAGGCTGAACTGTTGTACGACAGACGACAACAGAACACCCAGCGAGTTCGCAGACTTGTTGGGTCTCATCATCGTGTTCTCGATTCCTGCCGCGATTCAAAAACCTCGAGGCACCCCAAACAGCCTCGAGGCGCAGTCGTATACTTCACTCTTATCACACACTGGCTGGATTCATTCTACAACATTACCGCCGGACTAGGTACAAAAAAGATAGCGTAAGGTGGGTATCTTGGGTCATCGACGGCCATCAATGACGCCATACGAAAGCAGAGAGAGAAAAAGTCAGAGCAAGATGGCTAATTCTAACGCAGTGGAAACATTGAGGTCCAATATAAGACGGAGACGAGGCACACCATATAATACATTCCAAAACACATACGGCAATGAAACCACAGACCGATCAGAGGCTAGGAACGAGGCGTCTTTGAACGCCCAGGGAACGTGTAGGACCATGGGGACGAAGGCGAGAATGTCCGCGTTAACAATCTTGTGCTGACTCTGTTAAAGAGCAGATGTGCATGATCTGTCAAGATTCCCCGTCAAATCACATCAGAAGAACAAGTCTGTCACGTACCATAAATATTGCCCGTTCAAATACAACCCTTCCTGTTCATGCGTCGGTGCACCAGGCGTCGGCTGTCCATACGCCATCCCCATTTGCGGAAACGATGTATAATCGTTCCAATATTGAGGATACCGCCCCCCGCTCGTCGATTCGTAGCCTCCATGCGCACCCGTACCACCCGCCGAGTGTCCATTCAACCGTGGTTGTTGCTGCGACGACGTCAGGTTGTGGCGCAGTCGTCGTTCGTCGATCAAACCCGTGCTGTACATTTGAGGTAGGACAGACGTCGTCAACGTCCCCGGGAACGGCGCGTACGAGGCCCCTTCCGAGGACCAAGGATAGTACGACGAAGAAGACGAAGACTGTGTCGCCGGTAAGGACGTCTGTGAGAAGTCGCCCCCCTGTTCAGCCCCCGTCGACACCCCGGTAAACTGTGTCGAACGCCAAGTCTGAGCGTATGGCTGTGACGGGGCGAGCGAACCTCCGCTCAGGGGCATGTGCATGTGTGAACGTTCGAAAGCGTCTTCCGAATCAGCGGCGTGCTCTGCAGCACGTTTTTGTCGTTCTTGGCCGCTCTGACGCGTAATCACTTGTCCGAAACTGGCCTGTTTGGATTCGTTTTTGTTCAGAGGATCGCACCCACGCAATAGTTCATGAGCGCGGGCTGCCGACGGCCACACAGCTTCCATATCTTGCAAAGCATCCATACACTTGGTAAGCCCCATTCGCGCTTGTGGGTCGCTTGGGTAGACCGACACTTGTATAGGTCACATGAGACCTGGATGAAAGGATGCATCCGAAACAATATACTCACAACTCGTGACGTGCATGATAGCGGCGGTGAACACGTAGAAACAGAGGAAGACAGGTGCACGTTGAAGACAATACTTTTCGCGGTAGAAGGTCACTGTTGAATCCCGGTCAGCAAACACTCGTGCACCAGGGACAGCGACCGACCGATAGAGGCGATATGGTTTGCCGCGCCAACGCAAAGCTCGTAATTTTTCTTGCTTGCAGCACGCACGTCCGTGTCATCACCGTTCTCCGATTTACTGACATGAAGTTCAGACCTATATTCTTTCCGAGAGGTTGAAAATGAATACGCACTGCTTGTTCGATAGACCTCCATGCCGAATGCTAAGGCATGAATGAGTCTTCAAGAAGCATGACTAGTACGACAGAACGCTCACAAAGGTCGATGCAACAGCAACGTAGTGCACCAATATTGCATATGCAACGTCAGGATGTGCGGTAATGGTATCCTGCTACTGCCTGTCGTGCTCAAGTTGTCCATCGAATCGTACAGCAACTCAAAACGCAAATGCTCCTGGAGGTCGAGGTACCATTTATCCAGCAACCCTTCCATATGAACGGATTCAGCATGTCTCGAAGTCGGAGTGCGTATTGAATAAATCGATTGGACGATCTTGGACAAGATCGTGGCTG
>JBBPOJ010001778.1:0-11462 GCA_038091395.1 Leccinum rimulosum
CTCGCCGGGAACGCAGCTCATGCCCACCCAGCAGGTCTCTCCCGTTCCGGACCGGAAAGCGCTACGCGCTTCGCCCGCTCTCTCTATCCTGTCCTTCCACTTCCTTCCTTCCCTTAGTAGCACTCTGTATTGTATACGAGTACTACCGCTACTAGTTACAATACCATCAGGGAAATGGTGAAAATTTGACCAAACTTGACCTACAATTACCTTATCTATCATCTACCTCCTAATTTATTATTCTGATGGTCCAGTTGATCAGGTCAGATATGGCTGGAGTTATTAGACATACATGATCAGAACAAGCTATGATGCCAATTATGACCAAAGAAGCTCAGGTATTGAAATCCTGACTATCCTGAGTCACTGCTTTTGGCATGCTGCCTTCGCTCTGCCATATTCTCAAGCAGTGCAACAATGGAGCAGACCACTCATCTGGATGGCACTTGACAATGTCCGGATAAGTTCCTACGAGTAGACAATTTAGCAACATCTGATTTCCCCTATCTTATTTGTCATTATTATGCAACTTTCAACATACTTACTTGCCTCGCTGTACTTCCAAGGAGTGCACTACCCGACAATACTTGCCAATCAGCTCCTCCGTCGGTAATTCACACCTTCTTGATTCTCTTTATCATACTTACCGTTGCTCTTTAACCTGGCAGGATGACTCAACCGGGTAACGTAGATCTCATGTTGCCGTGATGCTTATTCGAGGTAAGGTACGTCGAACTTGCATCTCCTTGTCGTGCGCTCTCTTGCTGATGATAACCGACAATAACCGGCCTCCCGACAATACTTATCACATTCAGCACATGTACTCGTCTTACCGTGCTTCCAAGCAGCGCAGTTGTGGAGCAGACCACTCGGTTTGAGGTGCCCGACAATGCCTACATCAGTTCCGTCATCGGTAACTCACAAATTTTCGGTTATCTTTCTCATTTTTACCATTTCTATATACCCGGCCAAATGCTGACTGATTATGCTGCTGGTAGGATGACTCAACGTGGTAAAGTAGTAGATCTACTACTGGCGTGATGATTTCCGAGACATGGTACGTCGTGCTTGCATCCTCTCGCCGTGCGCCCTCTCGTTGATGATAACGACGATAACCAGCCTCCCGATAATCCTTATCGCAATCAGCACGTGTACTCGTCTTACTGTGCTTCCAAGCAGCACACCAGTGGAGCAGACCACTCGGTTTGAGGTACCCGACAATGCCTGCATCAGTTCCCTCGTCGGTAATTCGCGCCTTTTCTGTTCTATTTCTCACATTTACCATTGCTCTATACCTGGCCGGATGCTGACGGACTTCGCTTCTGGCAGGATGACTCAACGTGGTAAAGTATATCTGTTGCTGGCGTGATGATGTCCGAGACATGGTACGTCGTGCTTGCATCCTCTCGCCGTGAACCCTCCCGCTGATGATTACCGACAATAACCAGCCTCCCGACAATCCTTATCTCAATCAGCACGTGTACTCGTCTTGCTGTGCTTCCAAGCAGTACACCGGTGGAGCAGACCACTCAGTTTGAGGTACCCGAGAATACCTGCATCAGTTCCCTCGTTGGTATATACCTGGCCGGATGACTCGATGTGGTAAAGTAGATCTGTTGTTGGCGTGATGATGTCCGAGACATGGTACGTCGTGCTTGCATCCTCTCGCCGTGCACCTTCTTGCTGACGATAACTGACGACAACCAGCCTCCAGACAATCCTTATCACGCGCAGCACGTTTAGTCGCGTTGTCGTATACTCTATTAGTGACGACAACCGACAACGAGCTTCCAGCTTGTTTTTGATATTGCTAGAAAGCGCAACAAATGTGGAAATTGACACTTTGTTTGAGATTTGTCAAATCGTACGTAACATATACTATATTACTTGAAATATATCAGTATAGCATGTCTACATATCGTCCGAGCCATCCCCGGCAGTAATGGCGGCCTCCCTCTCCTTGTACTCTGCCCGCTTCTGGCGTATCCTTGAAAGCGCACTATTCTTGGACGGAAGCCGCTCGATATCAGAATAGAGTGGGAATATCTGACTGAAATCTCCTGGTTACCATCTTGTCGGGCATCGAGGAAGAGTAAACTCACCGGTTCCACCATGTCAGTAACTGATCAACCTCGTCTCTTTCATCGGGGTCCTCCAATAGCTCAAGAATGCTGTTGTAAAATCTTTCTGAATCTGTCACATGGTCAGTACGAGAAAAGACTTGAGCGGACGTTAGTGCAAAACGGGCCTTCAAAGTGTTAGTAAGGAATATGATTAGTTTAGTTATTCATTCAGGAACGTACCTGAGTTGACACGTAAGAAAGGGAAGCCTTTGTGACAGACCGCATGCCATGAATCCGGGCGTTTCCAGACCGGGTCGCCTTGGGCTCTTGGTCGACAGAGCTTGGGGAAGTGAAAATATGTTTGTATGCCTAGAAAGCGGCTGGATTAGTGGTTCAATATTAAAGACCAACCCGACGACCCACAGAAACAAGGAGTCCACTCCTGAGGAGTCCGTTCCAGGGGTCTTCTGTATCATACGCGTAATTCGCATAAAGAAACACCGGCCATTGGTCACCAGCGACCTGGATTTGGCCATTGACGAGTTTCGCCTTCGTCCTATGCCGAATTGTGAGCTATGAGACTGATGAGATGATGTGAAACATACTCTGTATTAGCCCAATCAAGCCCAGCAGGACATAAGAGAGCACCAGTGCGCTCGTGATTGAAACCGCGACCAGCCTTCACGTTGCGGGGGATGTGAGGGTTTAGCGATTGGCCCTTTGGGGTGATCCAATCCACGATCGCGCTCTTCATTCCCTTGGTGTCGTCCGCCCTCGCGCCGTTTGCGCCCTTTTGAAACTGCCAGGGAACAACATCCTTAAATAAGTCCAAACCGTCACATGATGAAAATGATGCAACTTACCAGATCAGCTAAGTGTACGACTTCTTCATTCGACGCTGTCATCAACCTGGCTTCAAGTCCAGGAATCATTCTCAACAGCTCATTAAATACAGCATACTCGCGCCTCTCCCTGGTAACAAATCAGTAAGATATCCATTGAGGGAAGTATCACATACACGGCTGTTGGTAAATCCGAGGATTCGTCCTCCTGATCAGCCATGACTTGCAGGCCATTGGTGATCAACGTCTGGACGTTGCAGAATGCATGAACCGCTCTCCCGAAATGGCGGCCACGGTGGACTAGTGGATCTTGCGTGGTCCTGTAGGCCACAGACGGCGATCAGTAGTGATCACGTTTATTAGGAATCCTACCGACGGCTTTTTCCTGGGTCCCAGCTGCAATGCAGTAGAGGGCCCTCGTTTCTGGCCAGCGGATCCGGCGGACGTAGTGGCCTCAGTGCCGTCAGCGTTATCAGTCATCGCAGGAGAAGGCGAGAGAGAGGAGATGCTGAGGGAATGGAATGGAGATGGCAGCCTTATATACGAACGAGAACCTGGAAAAGGAGCTGGGATAATAAGTTTGCGCTTGTGTACAATTCGACTTACCCGACCGCGAGATGTAGTTGATTAAGTCCCGACCGGGTATTCTATTCATTTGTCCAAAAATGAACTGGTCAGTGTACACCCGGTCGGGTAGAAGCAACAAATCCTGACATGTCACGGGGGAGATTTAACATCTTCGGACTAAATAAAAATTATAATGTCAGACCAACAGAATACTTTGAAATCAGCGACTTCACCTTTCAGAAATTCCTGTACTCGCTCCCAATTCGCGTCAGTTGAAATGGACTCCAGCGCGGTGAATCATCGCGGTACGCTCTGTTCAGGTGAGTCCAGGGTTAGAGAGTTAAACTGCGTAGAGATCAGTGAGTAACTTAACTGCTAAATTACCTATCTTCGTAACCTCACGGTACTGTGCCCAGCTAAGAAGCCAGCTTCTAATCAAAAACGTGGACGACCTGAAGAGAACGAAGAAAATCCGTCGGGAAGGAAGAGGCAGCGGTGGGATGAAGGGAGGAACAACTACTTCGGGGACGGTGACTTGAATGGAGTCGGAAACAGCACTGGCTCTGACAAAGAGAGTGGCGGTAGTGGCGTTGATGCTGTTTTGCAGCAAGTGACAACAGAGTTCAGGGAGTTGACGGCCGTCATCGGAAGGTTTTCGGCGGATACCGCAGAACATCTGGGCCTTGGCAAGGCAGTGGCACGAGGGGACAGTAAATGCAAGATTTGCTGTCCGAAGCTGCGTCACGATCGGATGACTTCAGCAGGTCACGGTCTCTGCTGGAAAGCTGAACTTGGGTGCGACCACCGGCTGGACTTGGAGGCCTAGGACTGCAGAGCTGGCTGAGCCAGAGTGTCACATTACCGTACTTACTTTATTGCGAAGGGTGACTACATCCCCAGCTTTGGTCCAAAGACCATCTACACGACGAGACAAGACGATGTCGACTCACAAACAAGAAGGGCAGGAAGATGCAAAGCCTAACGTCCTTTCACGTTAGCGACGTGCGACACCGGATCGAACTGAAAAAAACGCTTTACATGAGGTCGATCACGATCGCGATCACATTTCGTACCCAACGAGAAGAGCGCGGGTCATGCGATTCCCGTGCCGAAACTATCACAACTCCGGGATCAAATTGCTTTTTTTTTGCTCGATGTACATGTGCGAGAACTTCGGAAACCACAAAAAACCATCCGGCACCACCGTGTGTCGACTCGGTCTGCCACCGGGATAGGTGCAATTGTGTCCATGCACATGTTGAGTATGGGTTGAGCGCGTTCGAGCACGGACGGACGGACCCGTGCCAGTGCGTATCTATGCTATAGTAGACCAAGATAACCTTGATGTGATACAGGAAGACCAGCTCTGTCAGCAGTGGGACGCGCGTCGGGGAGAGGGTGACGGGGGAGAGAACGGGTTTGGCTGGGTCCTCCGCCGACGGGCTTCCTGATGAAGTGAGTGTAGTCGCGTGATCGAGCGACGGGCGCGCTGGCGGGGACGTGAAAGAGACGGATCACGGCTGGGCAAGGACGGACACGGAGATGGTTCTGGCACAGGTTAGGGTTGACCCGGAGTTTTTCAAGCTTCATGTCGCATACCTGCCAAGGAAAGAACCTGAGCTGGTTGCCCGATATATTGAGTTCTTTGAGGCCTGTCAGTCGATAGATATCGGGGGATATGTACTACTTACATCACACATGCGCTTGTGGGTCAATTAAATCCAACTCGCGAATATCCACACCTTCAACCGACCAATATGAAACTAAGAATATTTGCCCCTTCAAAAAGGTCGCCAATCAGATGAAGGTATTCGTCATCATGAAAAAAGACAACAACATACGGAGACTCACGACGGAGAGGTTTTTCAGTGTGAAGAGCTGGGGAGGGACGGAGGGAAGTAAACTTGTTGCCATTAAGGTAGAGCTTCAGGACGTGTCGATCTTTCCCAGAATCCTTGATCGACTGCGTTCGTTCGAAGGAACGCAAGCGCGCGGTCTCGACTGCGGGTGCAGTGTTGGTGCGCGCCAGCGTCCGTCCCGAAAAGAGGGTCTGTTCAGACAACTCGGGTGTGTTGTAAAACCCTGCCAGATCGCCGATGGAAGGCGGTAGACTTGAGTCGTTGATTGCTGCTCAGAAACAATGAACGCACGAGACACGAGAAAGGAGCGGTGGTACCTAAGATCGATCTGCCCTATGCCAGTATCAAATGGCTGCAAAAGGGCGTCCTCCCAGATATGTTCTTCAGAGTGGACGTAACTCAATGTACGGTGTGAGGGAGGACTCGCGGTGGGTGAAGCGTCGGTCAAGAAATCGTCTTCCGGCAAAGAGCGCGAACAGCCGACAGCTACTCGTCTCAGTCCGACTGAATGTGTGAATGTTCCGGGAGGGGTGCATGGAGGGGTGATCGTCTTCTTTTCGTAGTCTGGGAGGCGTTTATTAGCCTTGGTAGAAGCTGCGAACGGGTGGGAGAAGGGCGCGCTATGTGAGTCGTCAAGCGAGAACGGGTCGTGACTCGGACTGGAAGGAGGCGAAGAGTCGGCATTCTGAATGACAGGCGACGACGACGGTGACACGTTGGCCGACGACTCTCGCGAAGAGAAGGAAACTCGCGCAGGTTGATGATGATACATGGAAATAGAAGCCTCCGAGTTGATAGAATTTCAAGCTTAAAGCTGCTTATGTAAACCCCAACGGTAACGAAGCGAACATGTACTCTTGGAGTCCCGAGGTAGTCACAGTGAGTCCGAGAGGGCTGACGAGCACTGACTGACGCTGCCATCACCGTCGCCCTCCCCTCAGGATTCGCAGGTCCTAGGAGGGTTTCAAGTGGAAATAAACACATACGTGGCGATGGCGATGCAGGCGGTCGATCTTAGAACTGTCCGAATTTCCGAACTTCGGGTCATCTCTGCCCGTTTCCATCAACGATACGGTGTACGGATACACCTGCTCTTGATGTCCTTGTCCATGTTCGTGATCATATGTGGCACCTGAAAGTCCAACCACAGCAGGTTCCAGACCTCCCTGATCATCTGCGGATCAATGTTAACCGCGAGCCAGAACTCGTCCCACGGAGCCGATCTCGAACAGAGGTCCATTCACGGACATGTCTCGTCGGTTGATGTCGTACAGCTACGTGTCAAAGACCGGTCGAGCTTCTTGCGGAACGCGGTTGATTCGGACTGCAGCTTTTGATCCTCTGCATATAATTCCCAACCTTGTCCAAGCACGTCTTCAACACGTTTCATGTAGGTCAGGAATTTATCCATCTGTCGAGCCCCGCATCTGATACATGTCATTGTGATATTTGAACTGGCAACGATGGCGTCAGCTAGCACGGTTCGAGAGAAGTGACCAATATGTGCCTTATTGTGTAGACCCTTGATGTACTCCTTGATAGAGTCGATGAGTAGGAGTGATCGGGATCGTTAGTACGCCGTGTAAGCTCGAGGTACTAAGAAACGACGACGGCTACCTATGTAAGCTCCGCATCTGTGCGAGTAGACTGTTATGTAATCGTAGTGGCGCATCAAGTAATCATTTCCCACGTCAGAATCGCTTTGCAGATGAAAACCCTCCCCCACTTTCGTGGGAGTCGGGGGTAATTAAATGCTTCGAGAGCCTTCATGCGGTCTTCGATTCTGAGTAGGGAACATATGTATCTCTATCTAAGTACTTGGGGAGGAGAGAGGCTTCCTGCTCAAATAATGGAAGATGGTTGAAAAGGTAGATGTGGGATATCATCCGCTCTTCGCCATACGTATGAAACCACTGTCTGATGAAACGACACAGATATTCACTGTAGACCGGGATAGACGCATAGGAGACTGTGATAATTGATCTTGATGCACTAATGCGCACCATGCCATCATGATCATGTCATCATGGGCCCATCAGTATGATCGATTATGCTTGGCATCATTTGTTTACATGACTGCAAAGGATGCAGCGCACACGAGTCTTTCTGTTACCACTGGTGACACCAGTACCCGGCAGCAACTTTGGATAATCATCGGCGTCTATCAACGGACGCACCTTGTCGACATTATCGACATAAGATTTAAGAAACGGTACGTAGTGGAAACTTCATCAGTTTCACCCTTTTCATCAGGTTACATCCTGATGGATTGCGATATTTAAAACTCAACTTGAAGGGCATGTAAGTACTCGCTGGTGTCACTTCTGCTCCTCCAAAATGCTCTTCAAGGCTATTACAACCATTGCGGTCACTGTGACTGTTCTGGCCGCCTCAATACCTGATTCTAAAAGGGCAAGTAATAGCCCGGGTATGGCCATACCACTGACCAAACACTCTTCGTCGTTGAACGCGAAGAACACTTTTGATATTAATCTGCTCGAATCTCAGGTTGGATCGAATACCGCGTATGTCTTCCTGTGATGGACTGGGACATTGTTTTTACTCATTCATGGCGTGGAAAGTTTTGAAAGGAACACGGAAACGCTGAGTTTTTCTGCCTTGAAACGGGGGTGCGCCATGAGCAGTCAAGCTGGCTTTGATATGAGTTGTGAACCTGGCGAACTTGAAATTCGTTTGTACCGCAAGACTCATGAATGGTATGCGACCATTTTCATCGGCACTCCCCCCAAATCCTTCACTGGTAAGTTCAATATCCGTGCATTCCGCGACACAAATTCACTCTAGTCGCCACTTTAGTCCTGATCGACACCGGTACTAGGCAGGTGTTTTCCGTCGGTGCCATCCTCTCTCTGGTCTTATTTGATCCAGCGACTTCTTTGTTCCATCATCAGACGGTGATAAGAACTGCAAAAGCCACCGTAACCTCTGGAATACCGCTTCGTCCAGAACTGCCAAGGCCCTCAATGAGGATTTTCGTTCAGTATTTGCGGATGGTGCGATTGCCGCAGGTAAACAATACATGGACAATGTAACCTTTGCTGGTTTCACTGTAAGTTTTCTGCGAACATGATCAGTTCTGACCAATGACTCGGAGTAGGCAGACAATCAAGCCATCGGTTCTGCAACAAGATACTCTTCTGAGCTCGCAGTATCTCATTTTTCCCCGGATGGTATATTGGGAATGGCTTTCGTGACGTCTGTCTCAGATTTTAAGGATCAGAGCCCCCTGCTTCAGACGCTCTTCAGTGAAGGAAAGCTGCCTCAACATGTGTTTTCACTCAAGCTCACAGATCCTGGAGGCGAGCTGTATGTCGGTGGAATGAACGAGGCACTTTACATTGATAGCAGCCTCGCCTTTGTTCCTGTAACAGATACGGTAAGCGTGAACGTCAGGTGGTAATGGATGCATACTTACAAGATCCTTTCAGGAATACTGGGAACTGTTGATAGATAACATTAAAGTCAATGACAGGATAGTTCTGACAGATGTATACGCCATGGTCGACACTGGTTCTCACTTATTATGGGGTGATCCGTCACGAGTTTTGGCTCTGCACCGGGCAGAGGGTGGTAAGGCCTTCCAGGATGGTTTCTACACCTGTGAGTTTCGATCGACGTTGATACTTTAAACTTTTGATTGACTCCCTCTAGTCCCATGCAATTCCTTTCCTTCCGTGACTTTCACCATTGGTGGGAAGCCGTATTTAGTGCCTGCCAACATCCTGAAGCTGAAGCGGGTTTGGTTTGGCTCGAGCGATTGTTTCAGTGGAATTGCGGCTGCTGAGGATATTGAAGGTGAAATTCTCCTATAAAACATCTCTTGTGTTTTCAGATGATGCTCACTGTGGAACCCGACCAGATCCCTGGATAATCGGGACCATTTTTCTCCAGGAGCTCTATACCGTGTTCGATTTCAGCAGCGAGTCACCACAAATTGGATTCGCGACGCTTGCTAGTTAGTGGCTTGTCCAGTCTATGTAGGACTTGCCATACTGCAGTATTTAAGTGCGGTAAGATCTGGCTAGTAGATCATTAGTACTTATTGGATAACTTAGTCACATTCTTTTTTTCCGGCCGGCATTATTTAATGGAACGCCGTTCCGAGTTACAACGGTACGAATCGCAATGAGTTTTCGGAGATTGGTTGTGCACGTCCATTCGCCAATCTCCGATTATGGTACAATCGTAAGGCCCGTGGTCTGGGACTTTGACTTGGCAGTGCAGGCGGTCGATCTGAGAACTGTCGATCTTGACCTCGACATGCACGAGTTTGAGAAGGACGAATTTCCGAACTTCGGATCATCTCATCTCGTTTCAGAGGAATCCCTTAGTGTGTCGTCAGATGCTGATCCTCTCATACCTTTTTCTTTTCTTTCCCCAAGTTCTTTTTCTTCTTCATCACTCAACATACAATAAGCTGCAAACATTGATCAGGCAGACCTCTCCCTTGCATGATTGAATGTGTACAAGGAATATACTATATGAGAACCGTACATTGGGTAATTTTTGTGGTGTCAGCAGGACACTTCGGACTCGGAGGACACAAATGCTGGTCCTCTCGGGGGATGCCGAAGAGGTTGTTGGCTAAATGATTCAGACTCTGATCAGCTGAGCTAGAAGACTGGACCGTCCAGGATCCGCGGAGTTCACCGAACTCTATTGTGCGCCGCACCTACTACTACTGAAGTCCAGCACCAACTATGGCACATGCCATGCCGTTCTTAAACGAGCCGGATCCAGGCTCTGCCGCTCTGCAAGACAGCCTGGCCTCAATTTACCATCAAAGATTTTATTAGTACACAAATCTTCAAACAAGTTCCGTTTTGCACCGCGTTCTTGTTCCCCGCTCGGATAACACATGATTCATCCGATTTGTTTCTACCTCAAATGCGGCCGTGGATATTGTTATCGTTAGCTTCTCGCTATAAAGATGTAGGTGAACGATTCACCGCCAGAACTTTCCATTCCTCTACAATGCAATTCATCGCG
This sequence comes from Leccinum rimulosum, assembly GCA_038091395.1. NCBI lineage: Eukaryota > Fungi > Basidiomycota > Agaricomycetes > Boletales > Boletaceae > Leccinum > Leccinum rimulosum. The sequence continues at coordinate 10,342 of JBBPOJ010001778.1, forward strand.
ATAACCACACTTGCAGTCACCGGCACACTGGTTGCTCTGGCCATTGCGAAACCTACTCCGAACTGGAAGGCGGGTGGCATTGCCATACCGCTCACCAGACACTCTTCCTCTCTGAACTCCAACAAAACTATTGATTTCGACGCAATGACCTCTCATGGTATATCAGTCAGGGAGTACGTGGAATGAACCGTTACATCATATTGGTCTGCTCAGTCTTTTTTCATATAGGAAGATTATTCGTGGCCTAGACAATTACGAGATGAACACGGGGACGATGCATCCTTTCAATGTGAAACGGAGCGAGTCTAAACTGGGAACCCGTGACGCAAGCGTCGGGCCGCTGAAAACTTATCAATATAACCTGTGGATGGCTGAGATTTCGATTGGAACCCCTCCCAAGACCTTGAAGGGTAAATTCTCCCTGTATCATTCTGATATATGTTCACCCTGATCTACGTTACAGTCCAAATAGACACTGGTGCAGCGTAGGTCCTTTCTTTTAGTTCACTCACCTGTTTTTGTTCAAGTCAACGCAGCGATATGTGGGTGCTGCAGACTGGCTGTACTGGGATTCCAAGATATCGTGACCTCTGGGATCCCCATTCATCTGAATCTGCCATGGACCAGGACGATTCATTTCGGTTTGAATATCAAGATGGAACCATCGTCGAAGTTGATGTATATACTGATAATATAACCATCGGTGGTTTCACTGTATGTGTTGCATCGCTTGTGACAACCATTGAATTCTGATGCTAGGCTAGGCAGATCCTCAAACCTTTGGTTCTGCAAAATCATACACTTCTCGGATACAGAACAATGGACATGCAGATGGTTTACTGGGATTGGCCTTCCCATCCGCCTCCGCTTTTGGTGCTGATACGCTGTTTGCATCGCTTGTCGGACAAGGGACCCTAATCGATCCGACATTCTCATTAAAACTCTCTGCTTCTGGTGCCGAGATGTACGTTGGTGGAACAAACAGTATGCTGTACAAAGGTAACATTGCATATACACGTGTAACGGATCCTGCGAGTTAAAGTGGTACTTCGATGGGAGTGGATGTTGCTGACATTGGCATTCATGTAGGGATTGTGGCAGGTGTCCATGGACGATGTTCG
>JBBPOJ010001779.1:0-11461 GCA_038091395.1 Leccinum rimulosum
TTTGTGCGTCGTTGCGTGGGCCGCCAATGGGCGCGGACATGTTGGTGGTAACTTGGTGGATGGAGTCGTGGTGCAGACAATGTGACACAGAAATTGCCAGTGGAGGCGGATGACCTTGCTACTGTGACACCATTGTCTGCGCGGGAGTCCGAGTACCGTAGGTGATGATCGATGATTAAGGGAGAACGTCGAACACTAGTACTACTATTAGTAGTGGGTTCTGGAGTCCGATCATCACCATGCCAATTCAACGTACGCGCTCCTATCGCTTGCTGTTACCTATTGGTACCAAAGACAGGTGAGCCCACTGTCGACGAGATCTACAAGGCAACCTGTTTCTCACAGAACCAAAGGTACCAAGCGCCAAACTGACGCAGAGTCTGCCTTCTGCAAATCAAACAGAAGGTCGTCACCGCCGATACCATCTCAGATATCACAGAAATCACAATTTTGCCCTCGCCTGCCATAGAACCGTTCTGAAAATCGTCTCATCTTCCATCAACTTGAAGAACCTTTTATCGAGTGTTATAGTCACTATCTCTCCTCTGGTATAACTTACCCGGTACGATGATGGATGATGCCAACTGGCCGAGACTAGCTCGTCTTGACGACTACCCTCGCTATGGCCGACAAATGATCCTGGACAACTTCGGCCTACAAGGTTCTTTCAAGCATTCTCCCGTTCCACAGACATTCACAGACAGCTGTGCATAGGTCAAATAAAGCTACAGCGCGCCTCCGTAGCTGTCGTTGGCGCGGGGGGTCTTGGATGCCCTGCACTCCAGTACCTCGCCGCTGCCGGTGTTGGCAAGCATCTCCACCCCATCGCGTCAGCAGCGTAATCACCTGCAGATGTACACAGGGCGGATAGCTATCATCGATCACGATACGGTTGAGCTCTCCAACATACAGAGGCAGGTGCTTCATAACGAAGGAACGATCGGTATGTCCAAAGTGCTCTCGGCCGCGGCGGCGATCAATAAGTAGGTGATACGTGAAATTCTTGTCGCCTCTCTTCATTCAGGCCCGCAGAATCAACTCGACGATTCGAGTGGAACCCATCAACGAAGCAATAAGCTCGTCCAACGCGATGGCACTCTTGCAACCGTATGATATCATTCTAGATTGCACAGACAATGCGCCAACTCGGTATCTTCTGTCCGACACCGCCGTTCGCCTCGAAAAACCTTTGGTCAGTGGTGCAGCTCAAAAATACGAGGGTCAGCTCTGTATCTACAACCTTGGCGAGTCGGGACCATGTTACCGTTGTATATTTCCCAAGCCTCCTGCCCCAGAGATGTCGGGGAGTTGCGAGGAGTTGGGCATCCTGGGTGCTGTCACCGGCGTCATCGGTGTCATGCAAGCACTAGAGACTATCAAGATCATCGTCGGTCTGCACGGTGGGTGTATTATATGCCTTTGGCGCACTTCCATTGAGCCAAGTCATTAGTACAGACGGAAAAGCCTCCCTCATGATATTCTCTGCCATGTCCATGCCACCATTTCGGACCATCAAGCTAAGAGCCAGGAAAACAACATGTGCTGCCTGCGGGGTAGACGGACAGAGACTAGGAACGATCCATGAGACCGATTATGTCGCGTTCTGTGGGGGAATCCGCCCCGATTGGCAAGCAAGAGGTTTAATCGCAGGAAACCCCGGTGATCGAATTCATGCTCAGGTAAGATATGCCCATTTGTGCACTGCGCAAGAGCGATTTTATCTGCCCCCCAGGAGCTACAACAAACACTGGAATCGCGTGAAGAATGCATGTTGCTCGATGTTCGTCCAAAGACCGAATTCGGTATTTGTCACCTGCCGGGATCACTAAGTAAGATCAGCTACGATATTCTCCATCGCATGGTTCAATTCTCACGAGTTTACATGCCAGGCGTTCCTCTATCACAGCTGGTGGCAGATCCTTCTGCCTGCATACTACCCGAGGCCACCTCGAAGATTGTCGTGTTGTGTCGGCTTGGGAATGACTCGCAAATCGCAGCGGCAGCACTCCGTGAATTTAATCCATCGTTTGACGTAAAGGATGTCATTGGAGGTTTACGTGCATGGGCGAAAGATGTAGATGCACAATTTCCAGTGTATTAAGACAAAAGCGCAGTTATTTAGACACATACAAATCGGCATGAATTACAACAATGCATCAGTGCTCTTGTGATACAGTCGTGCATGGAGTTACAGAAAACAAGATACACCTCACTTCTCTAACGTCGTTCTTGAGTGACTGCAATACGACATGACATCAAAACTACTCACTCATACCAGCTTTGAACCACTTGGGTATCTTCTTCTGCCCCGACCCTGTGCTTGACGAAGCCGGGCTTGTCGAGGTCCCTGATTTCGGGGCTTCTAGTTCCGCGAAACTGGGTGGCTTTGGTAGGTCAGTTGCTTGCGCAGAAATAGTCGACAAAAGTGGCGCAGAGACATCGTTCCCTAGTATCAATTAGCTTAATCGCACCACAGCGGAGCTGAATAGACAAACCGTTTAGGGATTCGTCCTCGAACCTCAGTAGAAGGATGGAGGATGGTGCCAGTTGAAGCTGCACCAGCGTCAAGTCCCTGACCTTTGGATCAGAAACTTTGAGATCTCGCTTAGGCGGAGACTGGTCTAGAAGACATCGTGATTAGAAGCGTTTCAGACGGGGCCAAGGCTCACGAACATAATATGAATTTGATTGGTTTCACATCATCACGGAGTGACGAACGGACGAATGCGTACACGGAACGGATTTTATCTGTCGACGGAAAAGTTTTCTCTAGCTGGGTACGATCGCTGAATCTGATACGAATCGTCGTCTACTGGATCTCTCAGCCTACAGCATAAAAAGAAGAAGAAGAAGAAACTTAACGTTGGGCCATCTATCCTTTTTCGCCTTATCGGCTGCTTCCCTCGTCACCCGCAATTGTAGTGGAGCGTTGACTAGCGCCTGTGTGCGCGCAGTCAGAGTAGCTTGCGCAGCCTTGATATCAGCCGCAGTTGGTGTGAAGTAAGACTCTGGCAGTTCTGCTACTTCAGGCCTGCGGAATCAGTGCAGGAAGATATGATCCAAGATCCATACACGCACACGGCGAGGCAGCAGAGGAGGCAGGTGGTTTGTATACTTTGAAATCCGACGGTCCAACGGAAGGGAGAATGCCATCCGTATCAGACATTGAAATGTATTTGAACTGAGTATAGAGAGTTATGAAGCGGGGTTTCCAACAAGATCTTATTGCTACGCGGATTAGTTAAATGAATTCTACGAGACGTGGTGCTGATTGACTACCTGCGACCTAGACAGTCTGATAAAAAAGGGAACATGTAAGCATTGGGAACGAAAGCAAGTTCAGAATGAAGAAGATCAGGAGAATGTGAGTAGTCTCAGTCCACGGGCCTCAGGGTGAGCCGGCAAGCACACCTTTTGGTGCAAAGCTCGTGAATCGAACGCAAATTACATTGTAGAGTGCATCATTTGAATGAAATGGAAAGAAAGGTGGATACTCACGAAGAGAGGCCTTGTCTGGTGATGATGGTAGTAGTTAGTCAACAAGCGCCTACGATATCTTTCTTCTTGTTTATATCTATTTCAAATCTGACCCTTTTCTGGTATCCCAACTTGAACTTGCCACTCGCACACAGTATGCCTGACAATCATCACAACCACCACGACGGCTGTGGTCACGAAAGCCATGATCATGATCACGGCAGCGGAGACGTCGGTCCCAACGACAACCTGTTCCCTTATATCGACCGCCCGCACGTCATTGCATTGAACGGAATTCAAGAAGGGTCTAACATCATAAAGCCGTGGCACGAGCGTACGGACGAACAAGTGGTAGGCGACCGGAAAGTCCCCATGTTTCACCCTATTGAGCCGACCGTCAGTTCTTGGAATCTGACGCAGACGAACAATTGTGAGGTCCCCGTCTTACTAGATGCGATGTTGCCAGACCCGGTCCTGAAACGCGATTCTCTCTCGTGAAAGAATCATTCGCGTGCCGTTTACCGGCTCTGTCAAACTACGCTCTCTCCTCTTGAAAGTGGGTCCCGGTGATCAGACTCCGCAGAAGATCGTCTTGGTGCGTACACCTCGGTTGCTCAAGTTGCCACTCTTGTTCAAACCGTACGCCATCACGACTCTCAAGTTTGCAAACCAGCCAAGTATGGATTTCGACGATGTTTCGGACCAGAAACCCTCGCAGGAGGTCGAAGTTGCAATTGGCCGGGAGGTAGGCGAATACGCTCTGAGGTAGGTATTCACTCGTCCAGCTGAAGACTCGATCGAGAACATATTGATTACTTCGCTGACAGGGCGACGAAGTTCACGAATGTAACCTCCATAACTTTGTTCATCCCATCAAACTACGGAGCCGACTCGACACGAGTCTACTATATCGGATTCCTAGGACATTGGACTCAGGTACGTGCAATGTTGAATCGTACACACCAACATCAACATTATCTCATGGCTTTCAATTTCACACTAGCGGAAGAATAATCCTGTCATAACCGTGTATGAGGCTCAGGCCAATATAGCAGATCATGACAAGATTCAAGGGACCGACGGCGCTTTCAGTGCACCACACACATGAAATGGTATCGGTTCCAAAAAAGAGTACAGTGTACGATAAGAAATGCAGGTGTAAAGTTGTACAACAGTGATGGCCATTCAATGAATAAATATCTAGTTGAAACGCATAAATAGTCTAGCCGGGGTTCGTGCCTTTTGACCCCTCAGCATTTCGCTGCATAAATGATTGCAGCATCTCATAATTTACAGTCCCACCACCCGTGTTGAACGCTCCAGCGTTCGTAGGTACATTAATATTTGCCTTTGTGTGAAGATCAGCACAGTAACCCGAGGTGACTCATAAGAGGCTCACGGGTAAGCCTGGAGGCATAGTCGCAGCTGCTCGATAGGGTATTGGCATCCCGTGCGAGTTCGCAGCCTGACTCGAGGTGGCAAAAGGTTGCTGTGCTTGCTGCATTTGCTGCCGTTTCTGCTGCTGCTGTCGAAAAAGTTGTGCAAGGACTTGCTTTTGTTGTGCTGGTTCCAAGGCTTGTATACGAGCGACGATCGCTTGAGAGTTGTTTAATCCACTGTGCGGCATGGGTTCGGTGGCCTCAGGTGGACCACCATCCAACGTATTTCCACTTCCAGGAAGATCGGGGAGGCTGTCAGGAAATATCACCCCTACGAAAAAAGATTGCAATGGAAAAATGACGATATATAAGAATTTTCCGGATGGTATCTGCAATCCTGTATATGCGTACTGTAACTCAAGTGAGTGAATTGGTCACGATATATGACGAAAAGACGCTTACAATACGGGAATCAGTCATGAATTTATGCAGCGCTTGAAACTTTTGCTCGTTCATTGACCCATCAGGCGCACGGAGATTGGGTCTGAACTGCATCTTTACAGTGCGAGATTGAAGTTTCAGCCAAAATGCCAGTTCCTGGTTGTCTTTCAGAGGTTCCTTGCAAGCCTTCAAAGTGAGGTTCTTGGGCCAGTTCTCCGCTCGGCTGCAATAACGTCTCAGGCTACGCACTGGAAATCGTCGGAGCAAACCCACATAGGCTGATCAAACAATCCAGCTACATTTATCTGTATTTCATTCATTGCTTGGCCACCGAAGCTAGGGAATGCGGCCGAGAACGTCCCGTACCATGCAGATAGATTGCCTGCCTGCATATGGTGAGGATTTGTTGCATTGGAGGTACCGCCGGTTTCGTGAGGGTTCATCCCCATCGTTTGTGAAGGTCCAAAACCCGGCGGCCGAATTCCTTTCATTTCCATCAATTTTTGCATCTGAGCTGCAGTTTCGGTCGAGTATGATTGATTCTGATTGGAAAGTGTCTGGGGGGTTGCACCACCGCTGCGGAATTGGGCCGTCAATTCGGTCATCGGAGGTTTCTGCTCATCAATCGTAGGTCCTGCCGGCCGCTCGCTTGATGTACCTGGTACATTGGGTGGGTATGATTGGGAAGATGAACCCGCCTCTGCCAACCCATTTTGAGGCACTGATCCAGCAACTCCGGCTTGCGCAGCTTTCGCCTGATTCATCACCTTCTGGTAGTGTGACTTGAGGAACATTTTGATCTGCTCTTTAAATCGGACTTTGGCGTCTCGTTCCTTTTGAAGCCCATCCAAAATCGCTGTCTGACCCGCGCTTTGCGTGCTTGATATCTGTGATTCTATTTCTGCGAGTTCCTTGTCCAATTGCCTGAGACGCTCCATCATCTGTCCAAATTTGAGTCCAGCTGCTGATACCACTTGATCGAGGACCTGTGGATTAACGAGTGACATGGGCGGAGCGGAAGGCGGCAAGGGAGTAGCAGTAGCGCTAACTGCAGGTGTAGATGGTGGTACGGTAGAGGTAGCTCGAACAGGTTGAGCGGGAGACGAATTCTGACCGGAAACGGTCGAGGGTGTTGGCTGTGCAACTTGTGAGGGGATGGGTTGTTGAGAACGGTTCTGTTGCGGGCGTGCGGGAGAGAGGGCAGGCGAGGCGGGCGAGGGTTTTGAGATGGCATCGGCGACGACCTTCTGTCGCTTCGAGTCTGGGCTTTGTTCAGCAGGCAGAGTGTCAGTCTGGCGCTTAGTACCTTTGATTCTGTGAGAAACTGCCATGTAGATTTTTCGAAGGGGCTCACCTATCTTTGGTACGGGGAAACCTGCAAGCGACAGGATATGCGGAGCGCGTACGTTGAACCATGGGGATTGAGCTCCAGAACCCGCTACCTACCATGGGGAGAGATGGTGACTATAGCACTCGATTAAAAAGATGGAGACGAACCGACGATTGAAGCTCCTGAAACTGAGGTATTTTCCGGAGACTAATCAAGCTCATGTTGATCTTTCTCTGTCAAATGTTCATCCTTGTTGCACACTATGGCGAGTACGTGACAACGGCTTACCTTTTTGAGTTCTGCTGGGATAGAATCCCAGTTTACGGAATCTAGGTGTTGCAGTATATTCCAGTGGGGTCTTTGGGCATTATCGGGTGGAGACGCTGCAATATGCAGGAGGTGGGATATCAACGAACGGCTGTCCTTCTGTGGCGATTGCGTCTGTGCATGACTGACAGCGAAATTGGTCGAGGTCATCAAGATGTCGAATATCTTCAGTGACATATGTAACCGGAATGGAGTGGTGAGGCAAAAGATGGCATACCTCTATAGCGGCGACGAGTCCTTCAAGTGCAGACAAACCTCGACCACTTCCCGAGTTTGTTTGGCCGATACCGAGCTTTGACGGTTCTTCACGAAGTACTTTTGAGACCTGAGAGAGGGGAGCGAAGAATCTCCTGGAGATAAGAGGGTTTGGCCTTGTGTCGGCAGCGCCATATGTTACGAACGCTAAACGGAACTAGAGAAGAACAGTCAGAAAGCTGTCGGGACTGCGACGCCTCAGTACCTGATGAGAAGGGTGCAGTTCGTTGAGGCGCTTGAGAAGTGGATAGACATATTCGATTAGAATACGAGACCACTCTGAGGCGAGAAGGATAGACGAATCGACGACACATGCGACGGCGACGAGGTCGATACTCGACTCCTGTGCCGCTGACATGATGTTGGTGTGGTCAGCAGAGCGAAAAATTGTACTGGAAGCAGGGCCGCATCACGTCGTAGATTAACTCGTGATAGCTCCACTGTGAGAACTACATCAAAGCGGCATATCTAATGATTTCGCTACAAGTCCACAACACGATAGAGGTAAAAGAACTTAATGGTATGCAGATGCGGTGTTGGGGAGAATAAAACTATCAACCTAGGTGATAAAAGTCTGCGCGGAAGATGAGCCAAAGGGTACAATTATAGTACAACGACCAGCCAGGCGCCTCCAAGGAGACCGGCAAAGGCCGTTGCTGCGAAATAAAACCAGCCCGTGGACACTGGCGTCGACATGCGGCGAGCAGCATTGGCGGGCGAAGTGTTTGTTCCGACGATCGACAACCACTGAGAGTAGCTGAGAATGGTGCCAGTGGTCGTCGGGATGGGGAGGACGGATTGTGGCCCGGTGGGGGTGAATATGCCCTGCTCGACCACCGTGTTACCGTTTGCGTCGGTTGTGGTGTATTCATAAGGCGTGTCGCCGCCGGGCGCCGTTATGGAGGACGGCTGTTCGACTGGGCCGAGTGGTCGTGTGGTAGATGTTGTGGATGTGGCGGGCGAGGTGGAAGTGCCGGTAGAAGACGTGGTGGTTGAGGTCAGGGTTGGGAGGATCGTTGAACTGCAGTCTCTCGTTGGTAAGATGTACGGGGTGAGGTTCGTCGCTGGACTCACACGATACTGGTGGTCGGGATTCCATTGGCGTTTTGTGTGATGACCTCGACAATCGATACACCGCTGGTTGGGGATCAGCAAGAGTTGTATGGACAGAGCTATGGCTCACTTGAGGACGACTGTCAGCGTCTGTGCGTCGGCAAAGACGTTGAGGAGGAGGAGGAGGACAGCGAACACACAAAGACTTGACATCGCTCGAAGCATGAGTACGAGAGCGGCAGTGCGGGATCACTGTCCGCCCATCTCGGCACGCTCGGCAGATAACCCCTTAAAAGAAAAAAAAAAGATTATTTTCACACACCTTTTTTTTCTTTTTCTTTTTTTAAAAGAGATGATTGATCGATCAAGTTGTCGTCCAACTTGGTTCGTTCGATTCTTCTCCGTCTCGGCCACATCGCAGGCAAAAAAGACGAGAAAAATGCCTCCAAAAAAAGCTGTCCAGGAAAAAAAGGTTTTGCTGGGTCGTCCAAGCAACAACTTGAAGATTGGCATCGTCGGTGCGTTCATTTCACTCATGTACTTCGTCCAATGGGCCAGATCTCGCTAGGTGTTCCCAACGTTGGCAAGTCTTCCTTCTTCAACGCCCTCTCAAACACAGGTTCGTCTTTTTTTACCCTCATTCATTCATCCCCCTCAAACTTGCACAGACCTCGGAAAGGCCGCCAACTTCCCTTACGCGACAATTAATCCCGAGGAAGCACGCATCCCAGTTCCAGATGCGCGATTCGAGTGGCTTTGCAATCTCTACAAGCCAGCTTCCCGCGTCCCGGCTTTTCTCACTTGCATCGATATCGCTGGTTTAACCGCTGTGCGCACACCATCCCCCTGCACTGATCTCGTCTGAATCAAGATCAGGGCGCGTCCACAGGTGCAGGCCTGGGCAACGCTTTCTTGTCCCACGTTCGAGCCGTGGACGGTATCTTCCAGATGGTCCGAGCCTTTGATGATGCCGAAGTCATTCACGTTGAGGGCGATGTTGACCCATTGCGAGACATGGAAATCATACAAACAGAATTACGATTGAAAGACATAGAATGGGTCGAAAAACACTTGGACGGTATGAAGAGAGGTCGTACGCTCGGGAACACAAGCCTAGCCGATAGGGCCAAGAAGGAAGAAATTGTATATTTCCTCTCCCTTCATTCGGTCGAATCCCATGCGGACTGAACCCACAAGGCTGCAGTTGAAAAGGTTTTAAAGACCCTGACAACTGATAACAAGGATGTACGCAAGGGGGACTGGACAAACAAAGAGGTGCGTATCATAGATCGTGTTTGTGTTTATTTTTGCCTTTCCTTGATGAAAAAGAGCTCCGTGCTCGAATAACCCAGCTCATTGAGGCGGGAGTAACGCCCCACATTCCTATGATATGACGTTCATTCTGAGAATCTTCAACCTTGTTATTCTGTCCCGTAATCTGGAACCTGCTGACCCATTTTTAGGTAATTATCATCCTTCCTTCTAGACAAAGAGCAGTCTCACGTTTGCTGGAAAAGAAGCCTCATATCATAGCATCAATCTTTGCCTGTTTCGCCAGCCTCACTGTGACTCAGAACTGATCGCAATTGATAGATCGAGGTTGTCAACGGTCTCTCCCTCTTGACGGCTAAGCCTGTCACTTATCTTGTCAACTTGAGTGAAGCAGATTATGCTAGGAAGAAGAACAAATGGTGCGTCAAAGTTACCATGACGGAGAACCCAACTGAATCCTTGTAGGCTACCAAAGATCAAGGCATGGATTGATACTAACAATCCTGGAGACCCTTTGATACCGTTCTCCGTTTCGTTGGAAGAACGTCTCTCTCGACTGAGCGATGAGGAGAAAGTGGAGGCACAGAAAGACGCAGCTCAGAGTGCATTGGGAAAGATCACTCAAGCAGGCTATTCTTCACTTGATGTGAGTGATCCCCTGCATCCGGCCACTGAACTATGCTCACTGTTTGCAAATCCAGCTCATCCGCTACTTTACTTGCGGACCTGACGAAGTGAGGGCGTGGACGATCCGACGAGGCACGAAGGCGCCCCAGGCTGCCGGTGTCATCCAGTACAGTTTTTACTTTGCCGCACCGTTCACCACTCAAGTATTTCTCCAGCTCGGATTTCGAGAACAAATTTGTTTGCGGTGAAATCATGTCCTACGATGACCTCAAGGAGCATGGCAGTGAAAATGCTGTCAAAGCTGCGGGGAAACTGCGACAGCAAGGAAAGCCTTATGAAAGTAAGCGCCCCATTGTTATGATGCTCGATTCTGTGGAACTGACGCCTCTCGCAGTGGTTGATGGAGATATCGCTTACTGGAAATCGGGAGCATGAAGAATGATTCATTCTGATGAGAAGAGAAGAAATTGTACGATGAATGTGATCAGTATGCTAAAAGTTTTTTCGTATAATTCGAAATCATAAGACAGATAGATGCGTTTGAACACGACACTATGATTAGGCCATGGAACCTGGCTTGCAGCCAGTGACTTTTGGCGCATTGAACACCCGTTATACATAGTGTGCAGGTCATCGGCCTTTTTTTTCCCAGGTAGAATTGAGATCAATTATGTATCACCCAACAAGTTTATCTCAGTGCGATGAAGGCATGAATAAACAACCCTTCGAATGAATTTTGGGGGAGGTTCGTTTCCTACCACAACCAGCTCGTCATTCCTTAACCTCGTCTTGTTCGCTCAGGACTTCCTCGGCCTCGTCTAAGCCGCCATTGACTTGAGGTGCTGGATCGAACGGATCATGAATGATCGACTCTAGATGGGCGAGGGCAGCCTGCAGAGGTGTCTAGTATGGTGTGTAACGGTTGTCGTTGACGAAATCACTGCGCACCCGCCCGACTTCACTCAGCTCATCTTCTCCGTCTCCTTCAAGAGTTTCGAAATGAGTGTCGCTAACGAAATCACCATCGAGCTCGTCTTCTTCCGACATATTTGGGTCTGGATGCAAGGAGGCGCAGAGTGACATGGCTTCAAAGATGGCTTCCACTGCATGATCGAGGTCAGGAACACGTTCATGGAAACGAAAATAAAGATAAAGGACACACGCGAAGCAGTGTTTTGGGGCACGATGGTCAGCTCTCGCATCTCCGTCGCGTCTCCGGACGTCTCGTCTGGCTGGGAGCTGTAGTCTGTCTCGTCGAGCTGGCAGTATATGGACGGTCTGTTCACGTCTGCGCGGGATA
>JBBPOJ010001780.1:0-11460 GCA_038091395.1 Leccinum rimulosum
AGATATGGCCGATCTCGAGTGATATGTCATTTTGGAGAAGGTATTTTGAGAAATTGTCATAACTATCTCAAATAAAATCGTAAAAATGTGGGAAAATCAGGGAAAATCCCCATATGTACCCCCAAATAGGGGACAATAGGGGCTACCTCAAAAGACCGGTCTTAACCGGTTCTGACTGGTTTTTTGAATTTTTCGAAAATCAAAAGACTGAGACTGGACTTTTCAAAACCTAGCAAGACCGAACCACTTCGGTCCGGTTCGGTCTCAAATCGGTCTTTTATCAGTCTTAAGACCGGACTTTCGAACACTATCTACAAGATGAACGAGAGACATTCGACGAAGAAGAATATAGAAAATACCTCATGCTTCATGAAGAAGAACATGAGAGACACTTTGGAACTCGACCCTGGTTTGCACCGAGGAGATCCCCATTACAGACTATTCCTGAATTCCGAAGTCAACCTCACCAGCATCATCCTTCACAAGCACTGGTTGAGGAACCACGAACAAAGACTAGGATATCCAATCGTGTACCCAGACGCCGGACTCAACTGGATAACGTGTATGGAGATAAAACACCGCTTGAAATAGAGAGAGGTCTTATGACAAAGACTCTAATGGATACCATTCAGGAGGAGTTATCTCCACTTACTCCAAGTATGGATTTAACTCCAATGCCGGAAGAACCGGAAGCACCGGGACCATCGGAACAGCTGATACCCACTGCATTCCAAGATGAAAACATGGATGACATATATATGACTCCAGAGCCACCCTTCAGTTCTAAGTGGGTTCGCCATTATATGTTTACTGCAGCAGTCGCAGTTGGCACCACTCCAGTTCATTACCGAGACGTAAAGAAACTGACACATACGGAACAAAAGGATTGGCACAAATCGATGGAAGAAGAGATGAAATCCCTTCACGACCGCAAAGTTTGGGAACTTGTGGACTTACCTCCAGGAAGAAAACCCATCAAAGGAAGATGGATTTTCATAACGAAAAATGACGGTCGTGTTACAGCTGGCCCGGGTAGGGTCGGATGTAGACTTGGAGGCGAAGACTAAGTCGAAGGATAGTCGAGCAAGCGTAACGCCTGGCGAGACTTGAAGGCTAAGGGACTGAGAGTTCGACGAGGAGGATCTCACGAAGAGTCGCTTCACTCGAAGACTAAGGACACACCCGAAGAGGGCAGAGGCTCGAGGGGACGCAGAGAACTCAGGTGATATTCCAAGTAGCTCTAGCTTAGGGTTACAAAACGAGACGATGCTCTATATATACTAAAGAGATGGAATGCGAACGAATCGCAAGGAAGAGACGCGTCATCCGCAGTATGGATGATTAAGAAGCTGCGGAGGATCAGTAATACAGATGACGAAGTGATGGTGTCATCATGAGTCAGAAGGATAGGGAAAACTCGGAATGACTACGGAAGAAACAGGGATTGGAGATAGGGGAAACTCGGACCGTCAGCGATGTGGAACGAGACGCGAAATCACCCGAGGTCTATGATACAGCGTGAATACAATGTAAAGGCGATAAGCATAGCAGAGAGAGAGGAAAAAGAGGTAAATAGAGAACGTTGGGGACGATCGTAACAGGTCGTAAAAAGTCACAATTGATAGCGAAAGGTTTTACTCAAGTCTACAGAATAGACTTTAAAGAAACTTTTTCCCCCATCACATGGTTTGAAACAGTCTGACTTCTTTTGGCTCTTGCAGCCTTAGAGGACTGGGATATAAAGGCACTAGATGTCAAAACCGCATTCCTCTTCGGAGAGCTTGATGACGACAAGGAGCTTTATATGGAAAAACCCAAAGGTTTCGTTCAAAAAGGAAAGGAGAATAAAGTTTGTCGACTCCGCAAGGCTATCTATGGCCTTAAGCAAGCCGCCATCAAATGGAATCAGGCCTTGCATCAATCCCTCGTCAAAATGGGATTTAAACGAACAGTCTTGGATCTGGGTGTTTATATCAAATACGTTGGAAAGGAGAAAATTGTTTTTGTTGTTTATGTTGACGACGCTCTCTTTATGGGTAGTAATCTAACGCTACTCCTCAAGCACATTGATATGTTTGTGCAGCAATGGGAATCCAGAATTCTTGGCGATGCCACAGAATATCTAGGAATGCGCATCACCAGAGACCGGAAGAAATGGACTCTGAGACTAGACCAAATTGCCTATGCTGAGAAAGTCATTACTCGTTTCCAGCTAGAGAATGCGAAACATGCATGAACTCCACTTCCTTCCGGATACATTCCGAGTCCAAACGAGCAAATGGAAGATCCTAAACGAAGATCCCGGTACCAATCCGTGATCGGATCTCTCTTATATATCATGCTTGGAACACGTCCTGACCTTGCATATTCCGTGATAAAAATGTCACAATTCTCAGCAAATCCATCTGAGGATCACCTCAATCGAGCACTCTACATAGTGCAATACCTCGCATACACCCCAAATGTGTTCATCACATATAATGGATTAGCGAAGAATTCCGGGTTCACCTCCTATTGTGATACTGATTGGGCAGGTGACCAAGAGACTAGACAATCAACCACTGGCTACTGCATCTTCCTTGCAGACGCTATCGTCTCCTGGCAATCACGACGTCAGAAGGTAGTCACTCTTTCCTCTACGGAAGCGGAATATATTGCCATGATGGATACAGCCAAGCAGAATGCTTGGATCTGAAATCTCTTCCAAAAGATCGGTCATGAGATTAAAGGTCCTTTACCCTTGAATTGTGACAATCAAGGAGCCATGTTTCTTGCATCGAATCCTGCTCAAGAAGGACGATCGAAACATATAGCTATATGCTATCACTATATCCGAGACGCAGTTCAGGAACTGCAGGAACTAGAATTGTTCTATGTTCCGACAGCGGATCAAAAGGCAGATATCTTCACAAAGAATCTTACGTTTGACAAGTTCCACATGGGATGTTTACGCTTAGGTCTTACTGGATATCCGTCCAAGATTGAACAAAGTTCACCATTAGCTCAACGAGGAGGAGTGTTGAATCAGTAGTATTCATTTACTTTATCACTTCCAATTCTAGACTGGTCCATTCTAGACCAAGTCTCTTTTACGTTATCTCTAGTGACTAAACTACCTATGAGCATGTATTGCGATTCGTCATTACTCATCGCTTACTGATCACATAGAGATACATATGCTATTGGCTAGTATCTCACCTTACGTTATATATACCACAACACGTACATACACCTGTTGTAGTATATATACTGGGCCTACCTGACCCAAAAATATTAGGTCGCTTTCACTCCACAATAGTGTTAGATACCTCGTCTTAGTCTCAACAGCCTAAGCTCAAGTTACCTAGTAAGTTCTCCTACTAGAGACTTCCTTTACACTTCCTCATACACACTGCCCTCGGCTGCGCTGTAGAAAATCCCCATAGGATTTCTATAACCGGGTATACCTGGAATACCCAAGACTGGCAACTGCAGTTCGGTTGCAACCGCACCCAGTCCGGTTCGGTTGCCGGTCTTGATGTGGTCTGGCAACTGGACCTCAAATCACTAAGTGCAATATGCATAGGAGATGTTGGTCTGTCCTCAGAGGAAGGGGCGGGCAAAGCAGATGCGACATGTGAGTGAATGAAGTTGCCCTCATTGTCGGAGAGTGTAGGAGAAGCAGGACTGATTCCCTGGAGGTTGGTCATCTTAGCGATTGAGGATCGGATCCTTCCAGTCTCAGGTGATCCTGCTTATAGAGTGTTCTGCGGCCAGTAACCTGTGATTTCAATATGTCAAGGGAACCTGACCTTTTCAGCTCTGTTAATCTCTAAGTAATTCATAAATTCAGGAGTCACTTGGGGTTTCCCAATCTACAACTTGTATCAATGGTCTCAAGGCTTGAAGGCAATGGTTTCCAGGCATTTGGTGGACAGTGATGTGTTCTCAATTCATCTAGCAGAAAGACACCTTGGAGCAGAATGTATTGATGGATGGAAGGTGTAGTAGTCTTTTTGGTGGGTGTGTTTGTGTGTCTGGAGTACTCATTGCACACTGATACAATTTTTTTCATTCATTGCTTTGATCAACCAGTGGACATTCTAGGTGTCATCTGGCCCAAACTCTGATTTGAAGATGATGTTATTGAGAAAATCACGGGGTCCATTCAGCGGCGGCACTTTGATTGACCGGTGATTCTAGACGCATCTGGCCTTTCGATTGAACACGATCATGTTTCGAACTTCTTGATTTGTCTGAGTCTGGGGTTCTGATATTCATGTAGCAGAAAATCACCTTGGAGCAGAATGTATTGATAGAAGGTGTAGTAGTCATTTCAGCATGTGTGTTTGTGTGTCCAGAGTACTCATTGCATGCTGATACCTTTTTTTATTATTTTCATTCATCGCTTTGATTGACTAGCGGAGATTGTAGGCGTCATCTAGCATAAACTCTAATTTGAAGATGATGTTATTGAGTAAATCATGCCAGGTTCCGTTCAGTGGTGGCTCTTCGATTGACCGGTGATTCTAGACGCATCTGGCCTTTCAATTGAATGCGATCATGTTTCGAAGATCATGATTTGTGTTACGATCGTCCCCAGCATTCTCTATGTACCTCTTTTCCCTTTCTCTTTGTTATGCTTATCGCCTTTACATTGTATTCACGTTGTATCATAGACCTCAGGCGATTTCGCGTCTCGTTCCACATCGCTGATGGTCCTAGTTCTCCCTATCTCCAATCCCTGTTTCTTCCGTCTTCGTTCCGAGTCTTCCCTATCCTTATGACTCATGATGACACCATCGCTTCGTCATCTGTATTACTGATCCTCCGCAGCTTCTTAATCATCCATACTGCGGATGACGCGTCCCTTCCCTGCGATTCCTTCGCATTCCATCTTGTTAGTATATATAGAGTACAATCTCGTTTTGTAACCTTAAGCTAGAGCTACTTGGAATATCACCTAAGTTCTCTGAGCCCCTTCGAGTCCCTCGCCCCTCAGTCCCTTCGAGCCTCTGCCCTCTTCGGGTGTGTCACTAAGTCTTCGAGTGAAGCGACTCTTCGTGAGATCCTCCTCGTCGAACTCTCAGTCCTTTAGCCTTCGAGTCTCGCCAGACGTTACGTCTGCTCGACTATCCTTCGTCTCAGCCTTCGCCTCCAAGTCTACATCCGACCCTATCCAGGCCAGCTGTAACAATTTGTTTGAGTCTGGAGTTCTGATCGTCCTGATTCATTGATCATTATAGATCCTGTCTTACTCTCTTTTTTCTTTTTGCTCTAGACCATAAGCACATTTTTTTCATTTCAGGGCTGTAAGTTTAACAAACACGAGGCTACAACCCGAGTCAAGTCATTACAGATTTGCGCAGGTTCAATTTCATATACATGTGTGCTGTACAATCATCTTTCTGTCATTCACTGCTTTTTTTTTCAGTTCCCTCCCTATGGGTAGATATTGTAGTCATCACCCAGTCTGGTACAGAGGCTGTGAGCTTGTTGTGAATGAAATTTTTAGAAAGAAACCTACAAAGGATCCCATGCTTGATTCCATCACAAATATGTTCTTTACACTCCTCAAAATCGAATGGGACAACATCTTGAAAGGCTGTAGCTGCCACTGGAGCGACCTCCTTGGACTTCATGACAAGTAGGTCACCCTTCCACAAATGAACAATTTCGTCCACATCAAACAATTGTTCAATTGCTCTGAGTGATTGTACATCTGGGAAGAGATTCATTGCGTGGCGGTGAAAGTGGTGAAGACAAAAGGGCTGGAACATTCTTGAAAGGTGGCAGACTGATAGTTGAAGTATTCAGATGGAATCCATGGAGATATGATGGGTTCAACGCCATGCTTGACAGTTACTTCAACGAGAAGAGGATGAGTGCACTTCACCCCGTAATATGCAGCCGAGACGTAGTGAACGTTGGAGTTGAGCTGGGACATGTGTATCATGAGGGGCTGTCTGGTGAGATACAAGGTAGGGGTATACACCCCACTGGAAATGAGTCGTTGATATTCTTTGATATGACAGACATCTCTCTCTGTCATGTTTCTGTCTGGGTTCATATTGAAGGCAGTCATGGTGTTTGAAGGACGAAGAGTTTTTTTTTGGGATTCAAGATGCCACTGGGGTGTCAAGAGAGAGCGTATTTAAACAGATTCAAGTCCGAGATCCCCCTGTAGCTCTGGCATGGTGGCACGGTGAACCAATGCCAATCGAGGTGTGCATTTATGCCGAGTTCATCCGGAACTTATCAAAGATTGATAGTCATCGTGATGGACATTTGTCCACCAGACTCGGAGGCCCTATGAACGAAGTGAGTTCAGATCAGTCAGATGAGTAAGGATAACGACTCGGAAGCGGAAATATGTAGAAGGAAGATCATAGTACCGGGACTCGGGCTCAGGCTGGAATGTGATGGTCACGTCCCATTTTGAGTGTTCGATCTGATGGCTATGCGTAGCGAGACAATTGAAGTTG
The DNA here is from genome assembly GCA_038091395.1 of Leccinum rimulosum. Taxonomy (NCBI): domain Eukaryota; kingdom Fungi; phylum Basidiomycota; class Agaricomycetes; order Boletales; family Boletaceae; genus Leccinum; species Leccinum rimulosum. The sequence goes on from JBBPOJ010001780.1 coordinate 6,465, forward strand.
TGAAGCGATCGGCTCATTGCACATCAAGCCTGAGGAGGATAACAGATGGGGACAATATAATTGAGTGAGAAAGAGACAAAGTGGTGGGTAGCATGTAGACGTTGACACACAAATTCATACTTTGCAAATGAATAGGACTCGGAGTGAGAGGGTAAAGGTGAGAGGTGAGAGAAAGAGAGATACAGAAGTAAGAGTGAAGATCAGCTTGGACTGAGTGATGATTGAAGCCTGTAAATGAAAATGTGCGGGCAGGATAGAGAAGAGTCTGCATGAGGATTGTCTTCAAACAGTGTTCCATTGTTAAGTTGTCCATCATAATTACATATGCTTCCTTTATGTGAAAATCGCACAAAGAAGTGGAAGTGACCGACATAGATAATTGATGCGAGGCTATAACTTACAATTCCTTGAAGATGAGTAGGCAATATCAAGGGTACAGGTAACCCGTGTGGGTACATACCCGTACCCGTGTTGGGTATGGGTAGGGGTACCACTGTAGCACACCCATATCCATACCCATACCCATGTGTGGGTTTTTGTAAATATTAATAATCATGATACTATATAAATCCAAGTTAGTCATCATACCAGTCACAATGTGACATGTGACAAATTTTACCAGTGTTGCTTTCAACTTTCTCCTTCATCATCTACTGTCTCTTACATTTCCCCATCCCCCTACCATAAACTTGCACCCATTGGCAGATGTCTACTGTGACATATCAAAGTACCTGGTGAGTACTAGTAACTATTTACTTCGAAAATGTTGATCAATTAATTGGATTACCATAAAAGGAAAATGCAAACAGCCGCATTTTCCTTTTATGGTAATACCAGGCTGTCAGAGAATAAAAAAACTCGACAGTAATAACTTTTATTAAGCCCAATCCATCCAAGTTTTCTCTTGTCATCCTCTCACATCTGATGTCTTCACACCCAGAAAAGAGAACCACAAAGCTTACCACAAAGGCCCGAGCTGCTGTTGAAGCTCAGGCATCCAAACCAACCTTAACACGAACACGAAAAGCTGCAAGTATTGATGAGGCAAGTGCGCCGGTGTCCAAGCGCACTGCTATGAAAGCCACTACCGGCTTCCCTGCACCAGCCCGGGAACGCTCACTTTCCATTGAGCTCGTTGAGCAGAACTCGGAGGCCACTGAGCCCGAGGCTGAGGAGACTGCAGAAGCAGAATTAAGTATGTTTATGCATTTAAATGACCTTTCAAATGTGTTAATCAATCATAAGTTCGCCTACAGAAAGAATGGAACTCACCTGTATATGCTTTCTTTGAACCCAATCCCACCATCAGAGATATTGATGGCCGCCGGGTCCACGAATTCAAGTGTAGTGGCCGGGGCTGCAAAGCCAAACTCCGGTGCTTGATACAAAGGATGCCCGTTCCACCTCAAACATGCACAAACATGTTTGCAGTTGCTGGGGGACAGAGGTTCTTGGAGCAGCAACAGATGCTAAGGATGTTAATGAGGTTCGAAAGAATATTGTCGGGAGTATTCTGAAAAGTGGTTCCATCACTTCAGCGTTTCAACGGAAAGGTCAGGAGAAGTCACTTACAGTAATCGCTAGCACACACGTGCGGAAACATGGTGTGTCATCTTGCCGCCCCTTATGCATTGCAGCGTGACTGACCGACCCAGGTACTAGTGCAGAAATTGTTCGTTGGGTATCAGAAAATCTGCGGCCATTCTCGATAGTCAACGATCCTGGTTTTGTAAGCCTAATGAAGACCGGCAGGCCAGAATATTACATACCATCTGTCCCAACAGTGTTGTGTGACGTCCAACAAGTCTTTACATTGACGCGTGATCAAATAGCTAGTATGTTGGGAGTGAGTACCTTAGTATTAGCATCATAACTGATAACTAAAAGACGTACCAGAAGTACAATGGCCGGATTAACTTCTTGACCGATGCATAGACCTCTCCCAACCACCGTGCATATGTGGCATTTGTAGCCCACTTTGAATGCGGAGGAGAACCACTAAGTTTCCCATTAGACGTGGTTGAGGTTGCGAAGGCATGGACTTACTTTTCTACATCCTGACAAACATCTAACCAGAGTTGGAATTAGTCACACACCGGGATTGAGCTTGCTGAAACGTTCGCTGATGTTCTGAAGTCGTTCAATATATCCAACAAGGTTAGTAGACGAGACAATGAATGCTTACCAAATACTACTAAATCACATACATTTTGAGCGTCACCTGTGACAACGCATCAAATAATGATGCAATGATCAATGCGCTTGCAGAATGGATGCCCATCTTTGGTGGAGCGGCAAACCATACGCGCTGCTTCTTGCACATTGTCAACCTTGTAGCAAAGTCCCTGCTGCGTCAGTTTGATATCAAGAAGAAGGATGCTAATTACCTGCTCAACCATGCAGCTGAAAGACGAGAGTTGGAGGAGCTTGAACTTGAAGAAACGGATGAGCCTCAGGAGAGCGAACTTGATGTCGAGTTGGAAAAAGAGCATGTGGTTGATGGCAAAGATGGGGACAGTCACATTGTAGAGGATGATAGTGAGGATGGGTGGGTTGATGAGGTTGAGTTGTTGTCCAATGAGGAGCGAGCAGAGCTGGTCAGGGCAATTCTACCAGTGAAGTTAGCACTCACGAAGGTAAGAATACTTGAATATGACTTACAAGGATGCTAACATTATTGAATAGATTCGAAAGCTGGCCTTCCAAATCATACCCGTCACCTCCCTGCATGGAAATCTATCTTGGCAGAACTCGGGGAGCGAGTCACCTTAATGCCACGTGATGTGTCAACTCGATGGAATTTAACATTTGATTTACTTACCTATGCTGTGAAACATAGAAAGGCCGTCGACAGGATAACACAGCAACGAGACTCTGGCTTGAGGAAATATGAGTTGGGAAATAAGAGGTGGGAACTGCTCGAGCAGTTGTGCAATGTCCTCAAGGTGCACAATTTTTAATGCCGTATCAATTATATAATCAGGAACATGTTTACTGACACGTTGAAACCACTGGCAGGTACTCAAGGATGCGACAACCTTTTTCTCTCGGTCTACTCCCAACCTTGCCACGGTAATCCCAGCAATGGACCATATCAACCATATCCTCACCACCAACATGCTTGACAAACAGTTCTCGCTTCCTATTCGTGCAGCACTCAGCACTGCCAAGACAACACTCAACCGACAACTCACGGATGACTCCGACATCTATCGGATTGCAATGAGTAAGTACCAAACATCTGAATCTAGTAGTAATCCTTTATACTATACTTACTAACGAAAATTATAGTTCTACATCCCTGTCATAAATTAAGCTACTTCAAGATGGCTCGATGGGAGGATGCATGGATTTCGACGGCAGAGAGACTCATCAAGGATGTGTTTGAGCACTCATACTCTCAGTCGGAAGCGGGCGAGGAGGATTTGAGTGACACAGAGAGCCATTCTGGGGAAAATGATACAAAGAAAACCAAGGTACATTTGTTGTTACTTTGCTCTATTGACGTGAACGGTCACTGACAGGCTACACTAATATACTATCAAAACATAGCCCGGCAGACCTGCCAACATTTTTGATAACCTTGCAGCTCTTGCCCCTCCAAAGATGACCGACTGACACAATGAACTTGATCAGTATCTTAGCACTGACGTGGAATATGTGATGGATGTGCTCGCTTGGTGGCAAGAACACCACAAGCAGTATCCTCACCTTTCGCGTATGGCCCTCAACTACCTAACAATTCCTGCTACATCAATTGAGGTTGAACGACTGTTCAGTCATGGTCGCCTCATTCTTTCCCACCTCCGGTCAGGCCTTTCGGTTCAGTCGACATGCGCATTGTTGTGTCTCAGCCACTGGAGCCGGTTAGGTTTTGTCAAAATAGGAGATCTCGAGAAGGTGACAAAGCTCCCAGAGGTTTGAGGTAGTACCAATCTTTGTCCGACCGTAGTATACATTATAGCCACATTGATAGTAGACTGTAGGACCCGTGGGTATACCCACCAAGGGTATCGATATGGGTCTAACTGACTAATACCCATGATTTAATGGTACCCGTTAGTGTGGGTATGGATATACAGTACATATGCTCATAATGCATATGGTTATAATGCATATCCGTCATAATGCATTGATTTTCCGGTGGTCCCGAGTTGGGGCCACCCAAAATGACTATATTTTTGCATATTGCATAATGCATAGGCATCACTCTTGGTATATGCATTATCATGGAGCCTGGGACTGTGTCTGAATTGCTCCCACGAATGTGGAACCGGAAATTTTTGTGTTCTTTCTGCCCCGTCAGCGCATTACGATGCTCAATGCAAAACAGAAGCCCTGCAATAAGCCCACCAATCACCCACCCCGAACTGCGAAACGGCTGAAGCATGCCAAGAATGCATCTGCCAGTTCTGCAAAGCCACCACTGGTGCAACAGATAGCCTGCAAGAATCTTACACTTGGTGACTGGTTATTGGTCTATCACTTTGTTGATGAACATCTGGATGCTTCCCACTGGGTTGAGATTGTGGAGCACTTTGCTATGCGCCAAGAAGGCCCCTTAATTTTCACACAGTCAACTTTATCTCGCAAGCTTCGAGACCATCCAAAAACTTGTGCAGGCAGCTCGAGAGGGTGGTATTAGAGTATGGCGAGGGCGCACATAATGCAGTACAAATTTTCGGCAAATTTTCGGCCAGCCAATGTGCCAAAATGCCACAAATGACCGGCCAGCCAACATGGGCCGTCCACAGTTTACCGATGGGCCAAAATAAAAACTCGGCATGTTTGCCGACTGGACCATGGGCTGTAGATGCCTGGCTTCCACAATTCACCGATTGGCCAACAGCCAAAAATTTGGCATGTTGCCGATCGGCCAATTTGCTAGGTAGGAGTGCATTCTGCAGTTTACCAATCGGCCAGAATAAAATCTCGGCATGTTTGGTGGGCTGTTCAGTATGTATGGAATCTCTTGCCGAAGCTGTCTCGGCATAAC